>JAAAQI020156430.1:0-10193 GCA_011800005.2 Stichodactyla mertensii | reverse complement strand
TACAGATTTTCATTGGAACTTACTATATTTTTACACAGCTTCTAAGTGAAGCATATTCTTTAGTATTTCAGGGGTCAATTTTTCTTAGGTTGAAAACAAAAATATGCTAATGAGTGGCGGCTATTTTGGCAAAGGGTCTATTTAATGAACAAATAAACTGCATTTCTGTTCAAATTGCATCATGATTATAAGTGAAAATTGCCTTTAAAGACAACAACAACAACAACAACAACAAAAACATAACAACAAAGTTTACATATATAATGATATAATATTTATCTATAATGCACTGGAGAATATATAACAAGAAAACCTGAAACATTAAGAATGTCACTCGTTAAATTTTGTAAACTGTGCAAGCACTACATTGTAAGACCATGTGACCGATTAAACTAAAGATACCTGATATTTGAAAGCCATAGTCATTAAGTCATACAACTGCAATCAGAAATAAACAGAATGAATTACTGCACATGTATATTGTATATACTAGTAACAGTACAAATCCCAAATGAGCATCTACATACAATTTAATAAAACATTTGGCATACTCATACTTATGCTATACTTATAGTAGCTTTTTGTTGCCATACAAAGCTTGTTTACATAGATATTGGTAAAAACCAGATAGTTTGACATTAAAAGTACTGTGCATAAATTTAACTATATTATGCAAATTAATAATAGTAATCTATTTCACATCACACTCACATTCATGCCCAGTTGAATTTAAGTACAGAGCAAAATATTGATTCAGCCGGCCTAAGCCAAGCTGACATGGAGTACTTTGGATTAGGTTTACAGTATAATCTAATATCAGGGAAGACATTTGAAATTTCACAGGGGGACCAGCTACGCTCTGAGTCCTGTGTGGTTTGAAATGTGAGATGTACTAAAAGCATACTACTTTAAGTTAAAAGCATACTACTTTAAGTTACATGCTAGCACTACACAGGTAATACAAAATTATCTGTAAAATGATCAGCAATTAAAATAATATATAAATTAGGTACTACCTAATAGCAGATCTCCATTTACTTTTTATCTACTTGACTGAATTGATGCAATGCATGGATAATTCTTACAGATATTTTTTTCAAGAGCTCTTTCATAACTAAGCTGCTTAAAATCAAAAACCCTTCACATACTATGGGAAAATTCATTGGATTACGAGGGAATTCCATGTTGAATTCGAGTTGTGAAGCGGTGAGTGCGATATTGTTTTTCAAGTGAAATTCAATGTGAAATTATCTTTGAATTCCATAGCATTTATTAATAATAAGATGATAATGATTTTTAAAAACTTTTTTGGATGTTAAATACGCAAGGCCCTAGGAAGGCATTGTACTGCTGTCGGTTGTCAAGGGAACGAATGAAAATCAAGTTTGAGATTTGAATGATCTACTAGTTGATTTGAACCTCGTGCTGTTCACTTTCGAAGAAAAAACACCTTTTCATTTAGTTATACCTGCCTAATTTGTACCACTTTGTATGTAAAGTAAAGTGAGGAGCTATAAATATTGCTAAGCTTTGGTCAAGATATAATAATATGGGATTCTTGGCTGAAAACATCCATGAAAACAAGCGAAAAGAGTTCAGCCAGTGAGCTCAAGTGAAACGACATGGACATTCAAATTAAGTTTAACTTACAGCAAAACTACATGATATATTCAAATGTCAATCTGTTCATACTTTGATGGAGAATACCAACAACCAACAATTAGTGACAGAAATTTTTTTCTATCCTAGTGAAAGAACTTGAATAAGTTAAATTTTCAACTAATGATGGCAAAGCCACTTGCAAATCTCCATGCCACTTTATTAAAACCTTTCTCTTTCTTTAAGTAATTCTTTTGTTTTTTTCACGAAGAATTCTGGCTACAGAAAAAGGCAATAATGTTTAGGATTGTAAAAAAAAAATGCAATGCTTCCTTTTGTTGAACTTTTTCAAGATTTATTCTAAGATGTTTTAATTCTTAGCCATGATCATGATTTCAAGTTTGAGGACTCGCTTATTTTCAAAACAATCTCAGGATTTCTCTGTTTTGCTAGTTTTTTCCTTGCATGGAAAAACATCAAAAACAAAACAAAAATATTATTATTTGTCTAAAAACCTTTAGCAGCATCTGTATATAGGTTAAAGAGCTTTTGAGTACTTATTTTGTTTCAAATTACTCAGTGATTTGAACTCGCTTGCTTTCTACATATCTAAAGATTTCTCCATTTTCCTAGTCTTTAGTTTAAAGTTTTTGAAAACAAGTTTAAAGCTTCAGCAATTAGTTATAATATAAACACAAGAGGCTGATTCAGAAAGATGTCAAAAAGGTGATTTATTCTCAGAATCATCATTTTGCAAATTTCTTTAGAATTTTTTTACCCTCCCGATCGACACAGATTTCAAGAATGGTATAAAAAAGTTTACTAAAAACTCATTTTGTCAAACAACAATATAAGATGCTGGTAAATAAATGGTGAATATTTAGAATTTTAATTTAACAGACTTTCCTTTTGTATTTTAATTAAACTTTCAAGTGTTCTACCTACTAAAATTATCAAAAATATCCCAAGAAATTCAGGCATTTTAATGACAATGCAAGGCCCTCGGTGTACTTGTTGAAAAAAGCGTTAATTACAAGCTAAACTTAGTAACACATACTTTCCTAAAAAACAGTGGTTTAATGTAGCTCATTTGTTCTTGCTCTGTCCTAAAAAAATGGATTCTCTCTTGGATAATGTTTGCTACTTGTTCTAAATAGTAAATATTTTACGGTAAAAGTTTTCAAAAGCAAAAACTGCTCGGATGTTGACACGCATCAGATTCCCACCAAAGAGCAATCATTCAGTCAGCATCACAATGGGCATGGACATATGGATGTACGGAAGTGACATATACTCAAGCCATGAAAAATCAACTCGATGGGTTACCATTTTTTCTAAAGTATGGGGCTCCATGCAGGAGCCTCACTAATAACACTTGTTTTGTAAACAGTCAGACTGACTGTTTAGCACGAACTTGCATTACAATTTAAAATCTGAATTTTAATTGGCTATCAGTTTACAGATAATCTTGTATTTGTATTAATTACACGTGCAGTGCTTATGAATTACTTAAACATTAATGCTTTTAGGACGTCTTGCATTTTGAACCCCAGGAAACCCATCTGGTTTTACACCTTTATATTATATATTAATCTTTTATTCGGAGCATTATAGCCAGGCTCCCTGTGGAAACATTTTAACGTTACTTAAAAGTACCTCAGGGTTAGATTTAGGGTTAGTAAATAGTGAAAGGCCATTATGTTGTATCATTAAAATGTTTTATTTCTTTGGACACAAACTGTGTTATTGTACTACTTGTTTACATGCACTTTTAAATGTCTTCTGGCATTACTACTCCTTGTGGTTTCTGAGCTGAGTGTACCTTATGGTGGGCTTTAAAAAGCCAAACATTTTCTTGTATGAGCTGCAAATTAATTGCTCAGTGAAATAAAATATTCCTAGAATAAGACCTTCCATTGTGTATTTGCAACTTTCAACCAAAGTTTCATTATCTTCCAAGCTCATTAATATTGCCCGCCCTATGTCTTCTTTCCAAGTCAGATCATTTCATTCAATGAGACCTTGTGTTGTTGGAGTGCATGGAGTGCCATGGCAAGTGTCAATGATTACATGTATATATACTTTGCAGAAGGTGTCTAATTTGTCATTTGAAAATTCTCCTCCATTATAACATACTATTTTTTTCAGAAACCCAGGCCATGCACATAACAGTAGTTTTGAAATGCTTGAGAGAAATGCTTGATAGCTAAAAAAATTAAATTAGTTTGAAAATTTCAAACCAGTTTTAAAAATTTGAACTGGTTTGAAAAAAATGTTTCATTTGAATCATCCAATCACAACTTTCATAATCATGTTAACCCAAACAATTGTTTCCAGTTGAAAACATACATTTTGGATTCTATCAATCAAACTAGTGAGGATAACCAATGAAAGTTGATCTGAACTTGTTGATATATATGTAAGATATGGTGTGAGAATTTCCAATTTCGAATCACTGAAAAAGGAGCTCAGTTGCAGTCAGTTAAAAGTTGTAAAATCATAGGGAGAAACTGGAGGAATTGACTTAATGCTGTAGTGTGATTTCAGGTCTTCTTTTATGGTAAACTAAAATCTAAAATTTTGAATTGTAAATAAATGGAATTAAGATTATACTCTCTAGAAGGCTGCAATTGATAATCAGTATCAAAGTCGTAAAACACATACATGTGTACTGTACCATCTTTATTTATTTCAAACAGTTTGGGGGAATTAGATAGGTTTTATGTATGTCTTCTGGATAAGAAGATATTAGTCTGATCTGAAACCTGATAGAAGCATTCTGACAGGTAGATTTACATTGATGATGTGACTGACTGGATTCCCCTACTTTCTAACGAGAGAAGAATACAAGATATGAAGGACAAACTAGCTAGACAAAGGTTTCCAACTTTCAAAGTTCAATTTGCTTCTACAGTACACAACAATATAAATATAAATAAGACAAATTACAAATAATACAATTTCAATTTCAATTTCATGTCCTCCAAGAATGATAGAACATTTGAAGCACATAAATTACACTGGGCATGAAAATTGTCTTTCACATTGAATCACATTGGGTCATCATGGTAATTTTGATTGATGGCAGCCAAATAGCAGTTTTTTAACAAGCATAAGACTTGTCTGGGTCACATAATTATCTGGGTCTGGCTCAGGTAATTATGAAAATGGCTATACATAAAGTGCTACAGTATGTTACTGCTATAGCATTAATCCCTCTCATATGAAATACTGTTATAATTTACTTGAGGATATTTACCTTATCCATACTGGCTGTGTTGAGTCTCATGATTGATGCATGTGCCAGGCGATCAAAGACAGTGCGCATAGCCTTCTTGGAGTAGGTATCTTGAGGTTTGAATAATTCTTCTACAAACCTCTTGTTGAACATTGTACCAACAATATCGTGCATTACTATATTGATTAATTAAAGAACATTATTTTGAAGAAATTATAAGATAGATAGATTTGGAAAATTGCAGAGCAAAGAATTTGTCAAATTTTAATTCTTCCAAATTGTCCTAACCTCAATTATGAATTGAATAACTTTTAATAACAATAAATTTTGAGCCACCGGAAATGCAAGTGGAAGTTGGATATGACAAAAAGTAATCGTAATATGTAAAATTATTCAAATTTACAGGCAAGGCATTGTTAGTAAAACACAAGAGAAAAACAAAGCCTGTCAATTACATACTTCGAGCCCAAAAGAAAACTAATAGTGCCAAAGGGGTAGTTTTCTCAGCATTTTCACGTGACTTACAATGTTTCAATGCAAATAAAACTTCATGTACTTTGTTGCATATGTTGTATTTAATAGAGAAAGTCTGGCAAAAATCTATGGAGTTCAAGAAATACGTACCTAATTTGGATTTAAAGTATGGGAAATGTTATGATAAAAAGTAATTCTTAATGCTAAGCTGTACATGTAGGTCCTCATCTATATGAAGAAATGGTTTGAAATTTAGCACAATTGCTAAGAACGTGTTAAAGCAACTGAACCGTACAGGATCACTTTGTTATTTGAAAGATCTTTCAAAACAAGTAAGAATGCTGTTTACCATTCGACGATCTTTCTTTTTGTTACCAAGATATTCGATATTTAAATTCAAAATTGATGACATCATCAAAGGGAACCAGCAAAAACCCAAATCATAAAAGTAAGAATATATTCCTGAAAATTAGCCCAAATCGAATGAAACTCATCACAATTTATCAGGGATAACAATCATTTTGGTGCTATCAAGTTGTCAAGGAAACTCTATTGGAACCCAGGCTCTTTTGCAAAAAGTTTGAAAGTTTCAATTTCTAGCTAAGATAAAGGAACTATTTTCTTAATTGAAGGCAAAAAAGAAAACTTTTGATGGGTTAAACGAATTTGGCAACAAGCCATCTCACAGTTGTGAAAATTTGTGAATTTAAGAGCCTGGGTCCAAGAGAGTTTCCATGACAAGACTATTACATACACCAAAACAATTGCTATCCCTGTTACATTATTTATGATGTCGAGTTTCATTCGATTTGGCCTGATTTTCAGAAAGATATTCTTACTTTTATGATTTGGGTTTTTGCTGGTTCCCTTTGATGACTTCATCAACTTCATATTCAGATACTGAATATCTTGGTAATGAAAACAGATATCGTTGAACAGTGAACAGCATTTTCACTTGATTTGAAAGGTCTTATACATGTAAATGACAAAATGATCCTGTGGGGTTCAGTTGCACTTTAAAGATTTACCTAGTGAAACACAACTGTGATATATTCCCCATAACATTAGCATATTAATGATGATTGCCATGCTACACCCACTGCTTTAATCTTCAAGCATTTAGTCAACACATGTGTGAAGAATGTTTGACTGGAAAAGAGGGAAAGCTGTTTTTTGAGCGCTCTAAATATTGCCAGTCGGAGCTTAAGAAAACTATATAGAGGCACCTTAAAGTAATTATATTTTTCCCAAACTTTGTCAAAAGATTGCTTTTTCCCTTTTCTTTCAGAAAACTGAAAGAAAAACAGAGGGTCCCTCACAAAGTTTTGGGGTTTTGCCCTGTTGAAGTTTAAAACAAGTATGGTTCCCTATAAAAATTTTGAAGGAAATTCAGTGGCTTTGTGCTTTATATTAACCTTCTAAAAGTAGTCAGGCACCTTCAATTGATTCTTTTCTCCTGTCATGGATCACTGAGCATAATGCACGAAACCTCACAATGAAACCTTTGTGTTAAGACAAGCGATGCATTATCTCAAGCATATCTCAGAAGTCAGGGCTATTGATTGAGTTTGATTTCAAACTTCAATATTTAATTCATGAGCTCTAGACAAATGTTAAGTTAGTTGGTAATACATAAGGTCAGACTTTGACGAAACATACATGTGTTGATGTAAGGTGTTTAGCTTGCATTTGCCTCTTCTCCCATAAAGTGCAGTAAAAAAAAAAATGTTGCCTCGCTTATGATGTCCTCGATGAGCTCAAATGTACGATACACGAAGCTTTTTTTTAATTTACTGAAATAATGTACAAATCCAGCTTGAAAGAAAGTTGAAAATCTAAACAGGATGCATGCTATGTTAATTTTGGCCTGTCTACTTAGCAGGTTTTTTTCCTATTTGTTTAAACTGCGTGTTTCTATTATTTGTTTTACAAGATTCCATAAAGATTTTTCTTATCAAAACGAACTAACATTTCAGAGATAACTTAAATAACCTTAAGCCTAGCTCATAGTTTTGATCAATTAACCAATTTACTTAAGTTCAAGTTTCGGGATTTGAATCAATTTTATATTACTTACACCCTTTTTACAGAAGCTCTGGCAGCTGTTCAAACAGTTTTGTCTTGCGAAAAATTATGCACAATAATTAGAAATTACATGCGTAAGCTGAGGGAATTTGAACCTGCGAATCTGACAGCTCTTTGAAAATATGACCAAAAAATAACCTTAGAAACTATTTCTTTTTTCCCTTTCTTAAACTAAGCCAAAGTTGAGAAAATTAAGGAATAAAGAAACATCTAAGTAGTGAAAAATAGCGGTAAAATTAAATTGAAGAAGAAGTGAATTTGTTTGTCTGGATCGGACGCCATATTTTCCATTAAACAAGAAAGTTTTACGGCTCACCTTTCTTCGCTTTCTCTTCTGGAATCGCCTGGGCCCTTAGCCTTTGGTCCAAGATATATAACATCTCTCCTCCCAGGTTTAGGAATAGGATTGGTAAGGTTCTTAAGGACATTTTGCTCGTGTCTTTGAAGCGAAGAGATGTTGTTGTTGTATCACAGGCAACGAGACGAGCCAAAGAGCAAACACAGGAAGCCCAACTAAGTGTCGTTGAGAAAATTCACTTGAGGGATAAGGATCTAAGGATAAAACACAGGAAGTCCAATCTCCCTTTTCCATTCTTTAGTCTTTTTAAAGAGGCAGTTGAAGAGGTTGCATTGCTATTGCTACAATAACAATAATAATGATAGAGTGATTTTCCTTCGACCATGAATGAATAGGCAAACTAATAGTTAGTAGTAGACTCTAAACCTATTGTTTTCTTTTGTTCTTTATCAACTAGCACAAACTATATATTCATTTTTATTTCACGGTCGAAGGAAAATCACTCTACTTGTATGTATCCTAGCTAATTCCTTAGATCCTAAAATAACTTGTTAGCTTATCTAGAATATAAATCTACTCCTAAAGACTAAATCAAAACGAAAATAATTAAAATTAATTGTCAATAATTTTCACATTGTTCATTCCACTTCATGTTGCAAAGTGTCTCTACTCTTCTTCTCTAAGGCCCGGTTCAGACGTCGAACTTTCCATCATCCATGAGCCGAACCTAATTACATCAAAGAAGACCGCTTAATTATCCTAGTCAGGGGGCCAGGGCAGAAATTTTTCGAAAATGATGGACGGCTCGATATAAAATTTTAATATTCATCAATGTGAAGGGGGATTATTCAAGTGTATGAAAACAGATGTTGGACTTGCCGAAACTCTTGCACAACATCACAGGGGGCCAAAATGCTGGGACTATATTTGGTACCCAGAGGGCCTAATTGAGAAGACCTCAGTGTAAGCTACCACTATCTAGCTTTTAGAATTCTTAGAAAATATGCAATTTTTATGGGTCTGAGCAATAATTAAACATGACGGATATATTGAGTAGCCTCTCTTAGCGTTATCTTTTATTAGTGGTATATCACTGTTGCCATGGCAACAACTGCAATTAGAGTATCAGTTTTTCAGCTTATCCACGTTTCTTTCACACAAATATTAACTTAAATGTTCTTCAAAGATAAACCTTCCTTCAATATAAAGAAAAAATTCAGTTGAATCAGTTGGCTTTTTCTAGAAAAAGGTGCATTCACAGAAGCAGTTCGTTTCCATAGAAACCATAAATGATAATATATAACACTTTCTATATTCTAACTATGAAACATTATTGATTTAAAATATCTGTAGTCCGGCTTAATCTGTCTACTGGAATTTTGTTTGTAAAAAATTCCTGTGATATGAATATGTTGATGCCAGTGCCACCTTAAATTTGGCTTTCTTAATTAAAGGTACCATGTGATTATGCTAATTTTGCCGTAATCACTAATTGCATCACGTTCACATTTCTCTGTCCGCCCTAAAATGATTTTAGAGTCGAAAAAGAAATGTGAATTCAGTTATCATCGTCTTCTGAAGGGGATTCTTCAATGATTCTGCCGCATGTGGGCTCTTTTCCCAAAGAGCAGCGAACACAAGGCACCCCAGCTCTTGCACATGAAGAGGATTTGAGGCACTCTGAAGTTCTGCACTTGCAGCATGGTAGTTGCTGAACTTCGGGCTTGGCTAGGATGGTCATCAAGACTGGACATTGCATGCTTGCTGTCGATTATAACTCGGCCAAATTCTGTTGGAGGGGAAGGTTTAAATCACTCAGGTATGCCTTCTTGTGCAATGCCACCTGGTAGAGTGCTCTCAGCAAGTGGAAGGGGAAGGCGTCATCAGTAGGTGAAGAAGCATTCTGAGGTCAGACTTTGACGAAACATACATGTGTTGATGTAAGGTGTTTAGCTTGCATTTGCCTCTTCTCCCATAAAGTGCAGTAAAAAAAATGTTGCCTCGCTTATGATGTCCTCGATGAGCTCAAATGTACGATTATCTCCATAAGTTGATAGCTGTGGCAAGCTGCCAACCATGTCAATAGCTACTGTTACAACTTTCTTTTTCCCGCGTTTGAAAGGGTAGCTCAAAGTGTCGCAACCACTCCTCACGATTACAGAGAGTAAGGTAGACATTAGAGCTTGAGGATGCTTGGCTTATACTTTCTACTTAGACCATCTACCAATATGATGTAAACGGAAAGACACTTTATTTCGACCCAAAGCTCCTGAAGATATGGAAGGTGGCTAAAATAATACATGCAGAGTATGACATCTGTATCTGTTACATGTACTACTTCTCTTGTAAAGCCAAGGTTTGTACGCAGTAATACCAGTGTGCAATAATTATTGTGTCTGCGTTCTCATGCTTAATACATGACAGTTCCTCAATATTTGAGACAGAACTGTTGGTGAGAAGAACTGTATGGCCACGCTCTTTAAATGTACCTCCAAGGAG
>JAAAQI020156419.1:0-10193 GCA_011800005.2 Stichodactyla mertensii | reverse complement strand
CCTTGCCGCGCCTTGACCGTGTCCGCGCCGTGTTCGTGCCGCGACTTTTTCACAGTCATACGAAATCTGCTCTAAAGTTATTACGTAATGATTGAATGACAGACAACTTTTGAACATGTACTAACTATCACAATAGTTTCTAGAATTAATAATACTAAAAAGTTCATTCGTGTGAAGTGTATTAATGGATTTTTTGAAATCAGTACAACTAGAATGTTGTGTTAAAGCCACTATGGGATTTTATTCATTACAATAGAAAAGGCTTTCATCGCGCGCAATTTGTTGTGGGATTTTGATAATGACGTCACGACTGCGCAACGTACTATGGGATTTTATTATATAACGGTGGTGCCATTTTTTTTAGAATGTTTCTCGTGATACTTTACATTCAGAGTTGTGAATTAACTACTGAACTTCTGCAGCAATCAAGAGTCTTGTGAACAGGGTTCCCCCCAAAAACACACAGACTTGATGTATGTGTTTGGGATTAGGGCTCCTATGGGGTTGTTCCTGTGCTTGGTCCTGGGGCGAAAGTAGAAAGAACAAGGGAGGGGTAGGATGGGAAAATAAAGAGGCTAGATGTTGCGCACAAATATAAAATTATATTGTAAAGATCATTCTAACATGTTCTTTTTCCAACATTTGTATCAGAAAACAGTACAAAGTACTTTTGAGAGAGCTAAACCTGCTAGCATTTTCGAGTTCTTGTCCCCATCCCCGACCCCATGCTAATACGCTTTCATGCTTTGAATGTCATCACGGACATGTCCAGTGTCCTTTGTCGAGATTTTTAGAGAATGGAAATAGAATGAGAGGAAGGGATTCACTGTTCTATTCCTTTATAAAAAAAGTAGCTTTGTAATATTGAGGATCGTGCTAATTCCAGTAGTATGTCGATGTCATATTCATGCGCTAGAAGAACGACGCAGAATCTTGGCCATAGAAAAAATTATACTGACACCACAAAATAGTCTACTGGTGGCCTTCAATAACCACGAAACACAACACCACGAGCAACAAACTCACAACCAAACTAGCCTGTTCGCTCGTTGCTTCGGAATCATCCACTGACAACCTCAGTCTCTGCATCTTGTGTTTATTCGCATGAAATGAAAGGTTCTTCCCGGTTTCGTAGAGCACTGAACTAAGATCCACAGTCTTTGCTGGCTTAGTTTTCTTTACCAGTGTAAAGTTGACAAAGGTGCTGACGTTACCGTAGACTTTGATGATTTTTCTCGCGTTCTTGTATCCATGTTTTCTTGCTTTAACGAGGTAGGTGCCTTCGCTCACCAGCCTCCAAAAATCACCATCTTTCCACGTCTTAATTTTCTTGGTACGATCGCCAACGATAATCTTAGCACCCTTGACTGGATTGCCATTCTCGTCCATCACGAAGCCCCTTATACCAGTGGTGTGGACCAAATTGATGAAGGTCAGAAGGGCCCTTCGATTTGCGAGCCAATACGCTCCGAGGTAGCGAGCTGGAGGGAACTTGCAACATCCAAGTTCGAGTGTGATTTCAAAACAGTTACTGAAAAAAGACGGAGAATTCCAAGTAAATAATTGTAAAGGGGAAATAGACCTTATTCGCTTGGGCGTAATGTTTTCCCAATTCAGACCTCTTGGGAACACGATTCTTTGTTTGAGGTTTATCCATATTAATGTATCTTCTCAAGCGTTACCATTAAACAAAGGAAAAAGTCCCAAAGGAATGAGACGTGACCTGTATTGGGAAAACAAATACGCCCAAGCGAATAAGGTCTATTCTGATTTATTCTTAAAATAAGAATCCTCAGTAGGTTGTCATAGCCAAAGGAAGCTTTTAAAATTGAAGAGGGGGATTGATTGAAGTGGGGTTTCGCAGCAAAGTGAAACTAATCCAGAATTTACACGAGCAAAGTAAAAAGTTGTAGAACGGAAAATTTCGATATGATGTTTTTTTGTTTTGCGACGCGGTACCGCTAACTTTCATCGTACAACGAAGCAACTTTAAGGAAGATTTTGGTACAGTGACCCGGAAATTGAGGTGTAAATTTAGTCACTCCTGTAAATCCCTTTAACATCCACTTCTCCATCCCGAGCCACTCCAATTTAAAATAAACTGTAAAAGATTTTAGTTTCTTTTGTGTAAGGAATAAGTAGAGTACATACCATATATCCGTGAATAATTTTAACAAAATTTTACAAATTAGTGCAAAGCTTTGTATAGAACTCTTTACTGAACTTACTAATTTGTACAAGTTTGTGCAATTTCTAACAAAGTTTTTTAAGTTCTATCACTTAAAGTTTTGTAGCGGATGGGAATATATCCTTGGATACCGTGCCGTGCCTTAATGCAAGTATTATTTTCATAGGTGGCTCATCATGAGGCAGAAACCTTTCGAGGTCCACCTCGGACGTAGCACATTTGACCCCCATTGATCAAACTTTCAAAGTTATAATTTAGCAATAACCTTTATTGGCGGTAACAAAAATCACTCTAAGTCGATCAGATATTCTCCAGCTAGATTGCACAATACAGAGATGTAAAGGGACAAAATGTTTTACATAGTACTAACGTGGAGTAATAGTTGTAATCCTGCATCCCTCCAGATATGGGGTACCAAGCAGCGCCATTAGTGATCCCATCCTTAAAGTTCTCAGTACTGTGTATCCAGCAATTTGGCATGCCTTTGTGCATCGTAGGATGTTCATACGAGTACGCTTTAGACATCTTCACAAACACGTCATCATCAGGCGACCCGTAGTAAACCCGAACGGTCGACTTCTTGAGCTCCGGGGGGACGTTATCGTAGGGGTAATTCGCGACCAGCGTGCCTCCGTGTAGATTCGCAGACATGACAAAGGGTTCTGATTTGATCCAGTTTATCAAAGCTTTGGTTTCGCGTTGCAAAGGGTTCTTGTCTTCTTCGTAAGGGTCCGGAAAGTTCCGATTCAAGTCGACGCCGTTTGCGTTGAATCGCCCAACCACGCCCATACAATCGCCTTCTGCAGCACTTTCCCAGCCATCCGGGTTCATACTCGGCAGTAGATGTATTCTAGTGGTCTCGACCATCTGTGTTATACCTGGCAATCGTCCGTAACCCTCGCACAGATGTTCCGCTAAAAGTAACAGCATCTCGCGACCTACGACTTCGTTTCCATGCATGTTTGCTATGTATTTGAATTCAGGTTTACCAGGCATATGTTTGCCAGGATTTTTGGTGATTTCTAGGACTCTAAGCTTCTTTCCTTGATAAGACTTGCCTATAGTATAAACACGCGTGATGTTGGGAAACTTGGAAGCGAGCGCGTCTAAGATAGCATCCATTTCCGTGTTGTTGTGGTGGACAAATCTGATAGGTAAAACTCCTTGTGACTGGACCTTGACTGTACACACAGAGAGAAAATACAAGATGAAGGTTGCCAAAAAGATACAACGCCAGTGATTGGTTTCCATTTCTGACGGCCAATATCTTCCTCGTGCCCTACGTAGGAAAAAGTTGAAATTAGAGATCAGGGGTCACTGAAAGCGTACAATGTCCAAAGAGGATGACAGTTCATCGCTCAGTGTATGAGAGGCGTAATATTTTTGATGCGCAAGTGATATAGGATGATGAAGAGTTTTAGAAAACCGCCTTCAGGCATTCCCTCGACAATGGTTGTTACAGTTGAGCCCATAACAAGAAAGTCTCTTGCTTTAAGAATCATACGAGTGAGGCTATCGGGTCAATACAATGCATGAAGGCTCATTTGCATCTCATCTGTTCATATCTACAATAGGCCTTTCCCGAATTCACTTGGCCGATCACGAAACAATGGTTTCAAGTGGAGGTTAGCCTTGATAAACAAAAGAATCAAGTTCAGTCTCGACTTGGAACCATTGTTTCGTGATCAGCCCAGCGAATTCAAGAAAGCTCTATTCCATTTTTTCCCCCATCCCTTTTATCTAAAATTATGAATACTGCCTCAAAAAGAAACGTAATCAGTCAAGAAAAAAGTCGAGGGTTACACCGTTCATAAACAAAACCAGCTATCTATGGAACTCGATAATCATTAAGCGCTTTTCAGATAACCCGTCTCTACACTTGCACAGATAAGCATTTTCCTGTTTAATGTAAATAAGTTTTATGTCTCAAATGGTACGTCTTTGGTACTCAGCTTTTGTTTACGTTAAAAATGCGATCTAGCATGTCTTGAAAGGGGTGCCAATTCCATTTCTCAGCCCAATTTTTTACATACAAATCCCACTCCACAGCGTCCATATGCTATTCCCATATAATTAGTAGAACCTTGACTGGACGTGCTTTTAAAGTCCTTAAAACATTTGTTCATTCCCATTTTGTTATTTGTTTCCATTCCCAGTGGCCTAAATCCCATTTTCCCAGGGCAAAACTAGGCAAATCTCATTTCCAATTTTGCCCCTTTAGCCGTGACCCTCATTCTACCATCTGTCGCACACGTGATTTGATTCAAAGCGTTATTTCGAGATTGTTTAGTCAGTCCGTTTATTTTGCGTTGGGATATATCTAACAGCTAAATTACTACGAGTTCGAGTTTCTATCGGCTGATAGTTGACGAGGGCGAAGCCCGATTCAACTATCAAAGCCGAGAGAAAACCAGAACGAGTTGTTAATTGTTTTAGTAAAAATCTATATATAACATTTTAACAACAAGATTACTTGCATCACTTGTGTTCCGATAATATACTGGAAGTTATTGAATACTTTCAAGATCATGATTGTTTAGTCCGAGCAGTGCGCATCTCGGTCGTCGTGCAAAGTGTTAAAACATCCTCCGTCGCTCCCTCAGGGTCGTCGGGTCAAGCAAAATGGGTTTTTCAAATCATAATTTTATAACCGGAAGAGCGAGAGGGATGGATGAGAAATTGACAAATTCCTTATTATTTTTGGTAGGACACCATTAGACGACAAACCTCTGGGTGTAACGACCCTCCTCCTCCATCCCCCCCCTTCCATCACTCCCATCTCAAATCTTAATTTAAAAAGTGGATGGTGTCTAAAAAAGTTTTAAGGATTCGCCATTCTGCTTTAGCATGAGGATTTTATCCCACTTTCTCGTCTTCTCCCTATTCGTTACATGTAACACTGCCGAAGGAGGCCCGATTTTTCCCGATGCATTCTTCCAGTCTAGTTTTCATTCACTTTTTCCCCTACAGCTATAACGTGCCTGCGTTGAATCACATGCAGGCTCTTATGTAAAACGACTGTTGAACTGTCTATAAGAGATACCCTTTTGCGGCCCTCAAGTTTTTATAATTCAAGTAAACGAATGTCATATAGAAAGCTTCCTAACTCGGGACCTTTTAATTGGCGGCGACCTAAGCTCGAATTTTTTTCACTTCGTACCAGATTATTTTGTCCTACAGTACACTCGTGATCTTCACCAGACGTCTCTGGAGGAGGTTGCTCGTTTTCCTAGTTGGATATTCCGGGTTGGTTTCATTACGTATAATTTCATCAGTCTGTTGTATCAGTGTGGAGAGGCGGAAACACTGAGCGGTTTTCAAAAACGCATCAGTGTTGACAGTCGAAAATGCTGTGAAAACGTTGGTGTGGACTCGGAGCTTTTTAGATGTCTTCGGAAAACCAAAATATTTGGAGATGGTCATTGAAGAAGTTTGCGATAACGATCATCTAAATATGAACTCGAGTTGAACCTTTCTTATATGAATACATATGAATGCCTAAGCGACATCCTACGTAGAAATACCATATTCTACGCTCCTATCCATAGGCTTCTATTATACTCGTTCCATATAGACTGCCCAGGGAATTTATAGGTAAAGACTTTGAAGATGATACTGTTTCGGGCTGGATGAGTAAAAAAGCGAAATAAAAATATATATGATTAAACTAAGAATGCTAGTTGCAAAGGTCATCTATAGTGGTATGAAAACCTGGTGTGCGCACAGTGTGAGATAACAATGTATAAAGCATAGGGGACAAACAACGGCTGTGTTTCAGTCAATATAACAAATCATTTCTCACACGTATTCTATAATATAGCTAATGTACGTGCGACATGCAGCATTCATTGTTATTAATGTTATTATTTCGTGATGTTATTATCATCATTATTTTACAAATGCGCGCACTGTTGGACTTTATAAGGTCAAAGTCAGGTTATTAATTGTCTTGATGAAAGTTGGTAAATTATACTTTGTGGCTTCAATTGCATTGATTCCAGAACTGAACTGCGCTTGTGTATTTTCTTCGGCTGTTTCTCTTTAGTATACTTGCTACCAATTGACATAAAACACATTCAAATTAAAATGAGATAGAGTTCTAACTTACCAGCACCAATAGCTGTAAAAAAGCGGAGAACAACTTAGAAATAGTTAGTCAAAGAATTTGGGATTTAAGAGAGCTGAGAAGTATCAGAAGTCGATCCTCAGTGTCGTCAAATACGTTTGCGTTCTCCGGATGCGCTGGATAAAAGGGCCACAAAGGCTTGTAATTGGCTTATACTATCACGTGATGGAGATTTTTCGATAATCCACTAGTCACATGATCTCGTAAAGACCACAATACAGTTACGCCATCAAAGCACTTGCGGATTTCCTCTTTGTCGTCTTTATCGTGATATTTGTTGTCCAAGTAACCGGCAAATAGTTATAGATACAAGACAGTCCTGGGGGTCACAGCGCAAACACAAAACGTATCTCCGCCCGTGATGAAACTATAGCTATACACGCTTGCTAAGGGTATCAAGAGATTAAGAGATTTTGAACAATAATTCGAAAACGCTTTACAGTTATCTTGACAAAAAAAACTTCTGAAAGACCTCGTTGTTGGCTATCGCCGGAAATGAATACTTGATGTTACTTGAAAGTTGATCTCGTATTCTCCAACTAATCTGATAGGTCGTGTACCGATAACTAGAGCGATAAGATGTACAAACCTTTATAACAAAATAAAGTTAAGTAGCGAGATAACGCTAATTACGAAGAAGTATATCAAAAAGGCATGAAGGAAAGTAACGACAGAAAAGGAAAAGGAAATTTGATCTATGAAAATATGGGGAAGGACAAGAGAAAAAAGAAACTGGGACTTGCGGAAAGAAGATTGTATATATGTGGTGAGAGAAAGAAGGAGAGAGAGAGAGAGAGGAAGAAGATCAAATAACAAAATCTGAAGGAAGTAAAAGAATTGAGCCGCAGTTTTTGAAATATTCTGTAGCAGTTAGCAATAGATACATGGTATCAATAACTTTTTTCAAACTAGCCGGGCATTCAAGCTCAGCAGATTCAACAGCCATTAGAATCATTCAGTAGTTAATCATTCGAGCATGTTTTTATTGTCTCTATTCAATCAATCAAAAAACATCACCACTAAATATAACATATTTGGACAATAGTTTTAATAGCATTATTTGACACCGTTCCGCGAGATTTCCTTTGACCTTTAGCTGACTATCCATCAAACAGAAAGCCGTCCAAACTGACATATTTCTTTGCATGTCTTTTTAATGCTAATTTGAAACATGATTGCAAACAGAACATTCATATTTTTTGTGTTTAACCGAGCCGGTTCGCACGATGTATTGTTATTATGATATGCAATAACACAGCGAAAGAAGCGTTACTTGTTTTCATGCAAACATGCTTCAGTTTTATAATTGAAGTGATTTTTTTTTGGGGGGGGTTGGGGGTGATTTTTAGGTATAAGTTTACCTTTGGTGTAGCAAACCATGCAAGTAATGAGAATAGCTCTTGCTCAGTGTCCAGATTCTTCGCTTCAACGATTCGATTTAATTTTCCGCTTCAGGTGACCCAATTCATGACCTGCCTCTCAAAGCAAACAGCAGGTCCTCACATAGCATGAAAATCTCCATACTGACGATAAAAATGAGGATCAAAGATTCCCTGATGTACTTTTACTTTTACTATATAGATTTGGATGTTGATCTGTCTCTTATAACGGAGAAGTTCGTGCTCGATCGCTTGGATGAGATAATTGTGCAGGTCAAGAGCCAAAATAAACACCAAGCAACGCCCATTTCTCTGTAATACAATCCTGACACCTGTTTGATATTTTTTGGGAATGCCACTGACAAAGAATCGCGCAGGCTCAACTTCATATTTTTTTTCCAAAACAAGGGGCGTGGCCAGGATTTTGCCTTGGCGGGAGGCAAAACCCGTTTTCAGAACATCGGTAAGTCGCGTGAATTTAATTTCCACCTTCGAAATTTTACTAAAAGAGATTGAAGAACCATTCATGTTTTGACTTCAAGAAGGTAAAAACCTCAAATTTTGCACGGGACCCTATACTTTTTATGTGCTTATTTGAAAAAGCTCCTAAAAGTCTATGTCATATCCAAAATTTTCAAAAAGTTAAATATTAGAACTTATGAAAAAGTGAAGTTTTGTACGAATTTCTGCTCGACTTGATGGGACGTTTTCCGGGCACTGGTTGAACAAATATGCCAAATCCAGGTATTTTCATCTCCTTATTTTAAAGTTATTTATGTCATGTTGTAGAATAGCCCACTTTCGATATATGGTTGAGTGATTACACACAATAAGAACCGAATCGAGGCTCCGGGGAATAACAATGAAATAATCGTAAGATCGAGTATGTTATGTTTCTTCAAGCAACATAACATACTCAAGAAACAAAAAACATACTCAATCTAATCATTTACCAAGCAAATAACATCGAAATAATCGTAATTATTCTTTTGTTTCCCCAGAGCCTCGACTCAAATCTTATTTTGTGCGATTTTGTATCGAAAGTGGGCTATTATCAACCAGTTAATATCTGTCCAAATATTGTCTTCGTACATCTATTATCTTTTGAGCTATAAATTTTTTCCTACTCAATTCGGCTAACGAGATTTTCACTTCTAAAACTTATGAACACCCATCCATTCAAGCTTGATTATCTCAAAAACTAGTTCGGGACACCCTATTTTTCTGTTCATATTTTTTCTCTTCATATTTGAAATCAGCATTAAATTTCTGTTAAAAACGATGCTATTTAAAAAAAAGTTAAATATAAGTATATGTATCCATGCTGTCCAATTAAGAAATAATTGGACGGGGAAAATTCCTCTGACAGAGGAATTTTTCGAGTCTAATCATTTCTTTATTGGACAGCATGGAGTCTCATTACCTATTAATTATATAGCTACTAATTAATCCCTTAGAAAATATAGCACGATTAGGACAAACTCGTAAGAAGTTATGTATTAAGCTTAATATCATTCTAATGCAATATCAGTTTTGACGTAAAAATATATTATAGTAGGGGTATGTTAATTCATAATTTATATTTAGATAATACGTTAAGGTACGGGATACCTGTGTTTTGGTGCGCGCTCGTTCGTAAACCGAAAAATGGCGCGAAATTGAAAATCTCTCACGTCATTGTTCAAAGCAAAACGGCCATGAAGCTGATATATGACTAGATTCCTGGATTTTTAACGGCTCTAAAAACCATAAAAAATATGCCATGACTTTATATTTCTACTGCGAGCACATTTTTTTAATATATTTGATATATCAAGGATGAAGACTTTCTAAAGAAATCAAGACAAAATACAAAGAAATTTTGACAAAAATACAGTGCTCAAAATGACAACACCGTCGTTGAGTACATTCAAAGGTAAGTTGAGTTTATTTTGCTGTCGTTTTCTACATCAAATTTTCTTTTTTGACATATCTTAATACAATTTCAACTCTTGCTTTAAGAAGGAAAATGTCTAAGAAATTTGCTGGTGAAAAACCAAGATAAAAACACAAAATTTAATGGTAAAACTGAAACCTGTAATAAACAGTTTCTTCAAGTCATCGTTGTCTTTTATGTTTATCCTTTTTAGATCTGGTTGCTACGATTGAGAAAAGTAAAACCTTAATCGAAGAACATGAGCTGCTCAGCGAAGAAGAGCTCAACACCTTGAAGCAAACAAGTTCCTTGGTCGCGAAATTTCAGAAGGAAGCTCTGGCTGAGAAAGAAAATCGAGTGTCAGCAGAACTAATAGTAAAGGAAAAGGTAGTTTATAATCAAGGAAAATGTTTTTATGCTGTAGGGTTTGTCAGATAAGCAAAGTTGTTGCCTTTTCTATAGTGGCAAAGTTTCTATGGCTAATTCTGGCGAAATATAGACACCGCGTCCTAGAGTGATTTTCCTTCGACCATGAAAGAAAAATGACTATATAGTTTGTACTAGTTGATAAAGAACAAAAGAAAA
>JAAAQI020156408.1:0-10194 GCA_011800005.2 Stichodactyla mertensii | reverse complement strand
CCCTCGCTACGCTCGGGCCGCAAATGACACTACGCGGGCGCAAATAAACAATATGCCCTCCAAAAGTCATTTTACTGTCCTATTCACACTGCATGCAGCACACACTTTGATTTTGGAGGGAGGAAAACCGGAGGACCCGAAGAAAAACCCTTGTGGCACACAGGGCTCGAACCACCGACCCCAGGGGCCGCGGAGATTAAGCTAGTCCCCCTCCCCCCATTTTTTACAAGAATGACATACATGCTCTACTATCAAGCGGTAAGGATTTACTAAGCTAGCCTCCTCACTTTCATGCTAGCCCCCGCACTTTTTGAAAGTGCTCCGCGGTCCCTGGACCCCTGGAGTGAACTCAACATTGCTGTGAGAGGCCGACGCATTTACAGTGTAGACTAGACCGACCATTTTTGTCTTTATTTATTTAATCTTCAAATGGGTGAATTATTGGAAAAACTTTAAGTCGCATAGACTCATTTTGGTGACACTGCCAAATTTTATCTTCACTTACACCTATTTTCAAAATTTCGCGACCCAGACGCTGAGCGGCGACTGCAAAAGTCTGGGTTTTTGGCTTCCGCCAATCAAAATTTCAACTGAGTCTGAGTTATTAGTAATTATTTTGATTGACGGAAGCCAAAATCCCAGACGTCTGGAATGGTCTAGGTCGCATAATCATGAAAATAGGTGTAAAATTGATATGAAAATTAACTATATTTTCTTCTGTTAAAAACTGTCCAGTGTCGAAACCCCTTTTTAAGTCAATCATACAAAACAAAATATCGCTTTCCGCAAATGTTGGACCTCAAGACGTGTAAATTATTCGAAATTTGTTTTCACTGTTACTACACTTTGCACTTGAGTAAAGATGAAGTTTTGTCACAAAGCTTGAGCGTCTAGCCCTTAATGTTTCTAAGGGTAACCGTTACGAAGCTCGTGGACAGAGCAGAAAAACCTTTTTATTTCTTTCGTTATAACGACATCTATCCATATTTAAGCTCAATATTTTGTAAACACGCTCTTTTGGGGCCAAAGAACAAAATATCAAATGTGACCAAAATTCAATGAATACGATTTTTGAGATATAACGCCTTGTTCTTTGAGAGAGGTGACATTTTGATCAGCAGAAAAACTGACATTTGGTGAATACCTCCAAGTAGCTTTACTTTAATTCCACACGATTTTTTCACAAGTTTGGAGCAATAGTGAAACAAATGAAAGCCTTAGAGTTTAAGCGTATCACTTCCAGTTAAATTTTAAAAAATCGTGAAAGTAGCGGCCTTCTCGTTTTTCTGCTCTGCCAAACTTGTGAGAATGATCGCTTCTGATTGGCTGATTTTGTATAAGTTAAAGCTATAAAAAAACGACTTCCGGGTCCAAAATGAAAAGTACTTTTGTGATATATTTTTTTTAATTGGTGTACTGAATTAGTATTGTTGCAGGTAAAAAAATAAGCTTTTCATCGGATTTTGTGACGTGTTTTTTCCTCGGTTCGGCAGTTCGCTGAGATCCTTTGTATGTTACAGCGGTTCTCAGTCACACGCGACCAACGAGACGTACTTTCAAAGCCGTCAAATCGACTTTTGGTGGACGTCAATCAAAAGCATTTCTACGACAACAGCCGGGTGAATGATTACTGATATGGTTCGTCTCATTTATCTGGGTTTGATCAGACGGTAAAACGTAAATAAATTTGAAGGTTTTTCCTTCTATAGGATGGGGAATCGTTTTATATGTTTATGAAGAAAGCAGGAAAGCTTAAGAATTATTTGCTATCTTTCAAGCAAACTGAAAGCTGGTAAGCCTTTTTTTGTAGTTATCTTTAAATCTTTACTGAACGCAAATAACAAGTATTTGCGAGACATTTTCACACTAACTACATTTTCCGTATCATCCAGAATGGTATTTTTGTTTTATATCACTAGTTTTTACGAACCTTTTACAATTTTTAAAAAAGAATTTTTAAAAAAGAAAAAAGAATCTTTAAAAAAGAATTTAGCGGAACGTATGAATTACTTTGAATTTTTAGCGATGAAAAGAAAAGGAATAAAATGTTCTCACGGCATAATCCCAGACTACTATAACAGCGCGTGAGACAAATAACACAAAAAATGAACCTACTGTCATAGAAATGCTTTTGATTGACGTCCACCAAAAGTCAATTTGACGGCTTTGAAAGTACGTCTCGGTGATCGCGTGTGACTGAGAACCGCTGTAAGTGGGGCTAAATGAAAACAATGGCTTGAATGTCAAACTCCGAATGTTTCATCACCATAGACCGTGAGAATGATTGCATCTGATTGGCTGAATTCGTTTGACCTGAGACACTAAAATATTTGATATATCATGGTTGACACATCGCAAAAGACAGAAAACGGAAACACGAACTGCATTTTAAGACTGGGCTACCATAGGTAGCCTAGTAATGATGACTTCAAAGTCCATTTTTTTCGTGCCCTGATTGGGCGAGAGGGCCGTAACACGTGAACGTGAACAATTAATTTTATGCTGTTTCCCTGCCAACAGCTCTGAGCGGGAAACAGTAGAATTTATTGACCGGTAATAACAAAACCGTATGTCACCGGAAGTTCAACCTTGATTGACATTTGAAGGCGCAATTGTAGTATTGCGCGTTATAAGTTTTTGCTTTTTGTTCTTTGACAGTTACCCTGGGTTAATCTCGCTCCGGCGACTGTACTTTGAGTAAACAGCCTCTGGAACCCAAGATATTTGACAGTTGGTATTTAACGGCTTTGTCTCGGGAAATATCAGCGGCCTCAGGGCTACAAAGCATACTGTTTCCCCTCTGTCCCAGTAAAAATGATATTGTTTAGTTAGAGTGGTTTTCATTAACCCGTGAAGTACTCTTTAGCGTATTACGCTTTATTACTGTCTAATTCTATTGTTTTCTTTTGTGTCTATTTGACTATTACACTTTGTTTCATAGGTTAATGAAAACCGCTCTAGTCTATTTATTGGAGTTTCACGTACCAATATTTATAAATACTTGCAATAAGGTGCCAATAAAATCATGTAATATATAATGTATTGTAATGTTTAATACTGTTTCCTGGAATTAGGGAAACTACTTCGTCAATAGCTCTAAGAACTCTTATCTATTAGAACAGCTCTAGACCGTCCACCACGGGATTGTACTTCTTAGAATTCCAGCATCTTTGGCCATAGGAGCCGAAGCCAAACAGTTTCAGGCAAGGTTTAATTGCATAACAGTCAATACAATTAAATAAATTAAACTAATAAAGAATAAAACCCAGTAATAAGAAGGGCTTAAAAACTAAATGAAAAATACATGTGTATCTATATACTGTCGGTTCCATCTACCGTGTGAACAGTCGGAACAGAACATCCACGGGTAGATGCAACGGTATACCGCCACATGGGAGCTCAACCAAAACTCAATGCGATATGTAGCACCGTTTCTC
This sequence comes from Stichodactyla mertensii, assembly GCA_011800005.2. Lineage (NCBI taxonomy): Eukaryota > Metazoa > Cnidaria > Anthozoa > Actiniaria > Stichodactylidae > Stichodactyla > Stichodactyla mertensii. Next base: position 6,757 of record JAAAQI020156408.1, on the reverse strand, counting down.
CTCTTTCTCGGGCTGTGCTGGATATTTTTACTTATTCGTAGATTGTGTGCCTCAGATGTAAACATCTGAAGAGTCACGATTAATACTAAAACTTACCTTAGGTTCTTTGTTCATCATGTTTGGGAGAAAGTGCCAAGAGTGTTTGTATCTTGGTGATGATTGAAGGTTCATTAAGTTCTTAGTTTTCTTAGGGCTTGTCACGTGGAAAGAGCACCTTTCATGCTACGCAAAAATAAAATGGGCCAATTGAAATGACCGTAACCGTATCCTACCAGGATTTTTACTTTATGCTGAGCCCTGAAATGGGCTAAAAAATAGAAATGACCCTAACCGTATTCTGCCAGGATTTCTACTCGAAACATCGGCATCACTCAAGTTCCATTTTGTGTTTGTGTGTGTGTGTGTGGTGGGGGAGGGGGGGGGGAAGGGGGCATCGCAGTCTATTATTTTATGCATATGGAAAAATTTTCTCGCTGACTCGGGAAGAATAGAAAATAGTCCGGAAGATCAGTACAGGTAGACGATATTTAATACGGTAAATATTACCATAGTTACAGCCCAACGATTCTCTTGATTAATTAAAGAATTTAAGGACAAGTTAGGGGCAAGTCATAAATTAAACCATTACCTTTCCAGCATACCTCAAAAAAGGCCACAGAAACATCTGCAGGCCTTTGAAGGGTGTCATATCAATTTTAAAGATGATAATTCAGGTAATTAGTTATTAGAGAATTATAGTTAAGCCTGGTTCTCACGAGCGACGCAAGCATAAGCGCAAGCAACATACGCAGACTCAGTACTGCATTTATCACCGAGGTGCGAGAAAAGACAAGCACCGCTAAAGAGCAGTACCCTACTGAGTCTGCGTATGTTGCTTGCGCTTCTATGCTTGCGTCGCTAGTGAGAACCAGGCTTTAACGTCTTGGGGTTCCAAAATGACAATTTTCGATTATCTGAAGTGGGATCCCTGTACACAATCCCAGAATACATTGTACAACAAGATGGCGCCTTAATTATCTTGTCTAACAGCACAACATCGATTTATAACTTCTCTTCAAGTTTTGTATTCAATGAAGTCATATTATATCGGAGTAGATGTAGGAACCTCCAGTGTACGGGCTGGACTTGTGTCAAATGATGGACATCTTATTAATTATTCAAGTCGACCGCTCCAAATATGGCATTATGAATCAGATTATTATGAACAGTCTTCACAAGATGTTTGGGAAAACCTGTGTGAAGTCGTCAAGGTATTTTTCCACGATAAAACAAGAAACCCAAAGTTTGCCATCTGGTACTGTAGGGGGATCTGGTGTGAATAGTGGGGAGGGCTCAGCATTTCTTAGGCTTTAGAGCTGAGAGACACAAGAAATTTAGGCGAAGAGGTCACTAAAATTAATGCAAGTAAAATTAAAAATTCACCAGCCCCTCCTACCCCCTCCATGAATAATAGAACAATAAAATGACATTTTTTGAGGGGATAATGATGATAAAATGATAAATGTCATTTCATTATCATTGTTATGGTCATAAAGTGCGGGGGGGGGGCTGGAAAAATCAGAACTTCCAATAAATGAATCAGTACTGGCCCACCCTTTAGTCCATGCATGATTACAAGTAGTTCCTCCCTTGACCAAGTGCACAATAATTGATGATAACCCCCAATGTATTGCATGATTCCTCTTGACCCACCCTTTTTCCTGTGCTTGAAAATGATGGCCCACGCCCCCTCTACTTTATGACCAGTCCCTAAACAAGGCAAAACTCTAAAAGGCTAAAAATCCATCAGATGGTGAACCAAAAACCAATCAGCAGTAGGGCTGACAATGTATCAGCCCACTTGAGTCATTTGCTGTCCACTGAGCATGTGTTTGCAAGGGGGCAGTTTTCTGTTTGGCCGTGTATATCGGTAATAATGATCAGTGTCTAGTATCTTACATAATTTCGATGTGACACCCCTGCGCAGATTGTTTTCACCTTCTCCTTTGAGCTTTTCCTACATTAATAATTGTTTTAATACCATTAGACTGTTTCTGCCAATATCAAAGAAAAGAAAGCTATCCATGGAATTGGATTTGATGCCACATGCTCACTGGTTGCTATAAACTGCAATGGAAATGTAGTGTCAGTTAGTAAATCTCAAGATCCCCAGAGAAATATTATTATGTGGTTAGATCACAGGGCAATAAAACAGGTAATAGATGCATTTAAGGGAATTAACGGTCACCATTTATGAAAGGTGGGGTAATAATAATTGGCAACCATATTCATGACTCACCCCTAAAGACTTCATTTCAGCTAAGATCCCCCTCCCCTCCCTGTACAATATGCTATTACCAGTACACTCCTGTACACTGGAAAATATTCTTCATCCCTTTTACCTTCACTCTGACTACTGGTGTTACTGTCACTTTCCTCATCAGTATCATGGGCAACATTGAGACCTTATTTTAATCACCCACCCCGTCATCTAAAAATATACTCACCCCCCCATGATTTTCTCCTCCATCCCTTTTAAAAGTTATGACCAGTATCTAAGTAATTACCATTAAGTAGATTACAACACTAATGGTCTCTCTGTTTACCTATTTTGAATAACAATCCAGGCGCAAATCATAAATAAGACAGGTCACGAAGTTCTGAGATATGTTGGTGGAGTGTTATCACCTGAAATGCAAGCAGCAAAGCTTCTTTGGTTAAAAGAAAACCTTCCTCATGTCTGTTGGAATGAAACAGCTATGTTTTTTGATCTGCCAGACTATTTGACCTTTAAATCAACTGGGGATGTAACAAGGTACAGCTGTATAACATTTCAAAATTATCTGTGTATTCTTAATTGTATCTTTATCAACTAATTCATGCTTTTTGTGTTTAGATCCATGTGTTCATTAGTATGTAAATTTAATTATATGGGCCATGGATCACAGAGACCACCAGGTACCTTATATGTACTGGAGTGGATTCACATACATCATCCCCTGACTGACATACATGCTTTGTTTTCATTTACTGAAGGAACAGTATCTGGTTGGATAGACACATATTGGCAACAAATTGGGCTTGAAGACCTGCCTTCAAACAAATATTCAAAATTAGGTATTTTAGCAGTTGAGGGATTCCCATTATTATGCTTTAATGCAGAGGATGCCTGAAAATGCATGATACATTAGAATGGGCTTAAAGGAAGTACACTACCACTACTAATTGTATTTCATGTTAGGTGTAATGACAAGCGAGCCTGGTAAGCCCCTTGGACATGGGTTAACTAAGGTAGCGGCAGAGCAAATGGAATTATGGGAAGGATGTCCTGTTGCATGTTCTCTTATAGATGCACATGCCGGAGGGATTGGTAAGCTAAAGCACATTCAATCTTTTGATTGAGAATTTTCTTATTCTAAATTGCTATCCATGATAAGCCTAGTCTTTACAGCCATCTGTTACCATTCAACATTCTTTGTACACCTTTCACGTACTATAGGAGTGATAGGGGCTGATATCAAAGGTAGTGGTTTGCCATGTGAAGACCAATCAATTGCACATAGGCTTGCTGTTATCTGTGGAACATCAAGCTGTCATATGGCGGTAAGCTAGTTTACATGTACATACCAGTAATCACTGTAATGTTGAATCAATCATGATCATGATGTATTGCTTTTATAGATCAGTGAAAGTCCCATATTTGTTGATGGGGTGTGGGGACCATACTATTCTGCCATGGTACCAAACCTTTGGTTGAATGAGGGAGGTCAAAGTGCTACTGGAAAACTGGTAATTGATTAATGAAATAATCATGGAAACTAGCGAGTAAACTAGTATAGGCTGTGTTGGTGTGTAATAAATACAATAACTAATAAAAGGAAATCTGTAACACTGTGGAAAAAAAGGAGAAATATACTCCTATGAAGGGTGAAAGCTTGAAACATCAGTAAAGTTAAGTATATTTCTCTTTTTTTCTCACAGTGTTACAGATTTCCTTTTATTGGTTATTTTAATGAAATAATCAGTATATTAACAAGCTTTATGTATTATCTAAGGATATATTGTCGGTTTGTAATTATTCTAAGATTGATCATTTAGTAGAAAACCACCCAGCTTACAGAGAACTACAGAAAACTGCAAAAATCAAGTGAGTTTTTAGTGATGCTATTGTTTGATAGGATGATGACTCTTATAATGCTCCTTCCTGGAGTTCCCACAATCCCTTAGGATTTGCACGCATGCCAGCAAGGTCAGGGGAGAGAAACATTGAAAACTGATACTAAAGTTTTGGGGAAATTTTTGTACTGCGTCTAAACAAGAATAAGAAAAGTTCTGTTATTTAGATATCCCCCTTTGATGAAAGGCTGTTTGTTTTCTGTTCAATTTAAGTCTCCTTCTTATACTTTGGCCGTAACCAGACCCTGACCTTGACCTTGCTTGCAAGCACTAAATCAAGGAGAATTATGGGTAACTCTGGGAATGTGCATGCATTCAGTTTGTTAGGTTTTTATATCCTGCAACAGCCTTTTTGTTCCATTATTGTTGTTGTTCTTTTTGTGAGAAAACATCATTCAACTAATTTCTTCTTCCAGGGATATCACTGTATTTGAAGAGCTTAATGAAGTGGTTAGATGTCTGACTATTGAGAAGGGTCTGAGTAACCCAGCATTTCTTGCAAAACATTTCCATGTTTTTCCTGATTTCCATGGCAACAGATCACCTATTGCTAATCCCAACTTGAAAGGAATGGTGAGAAGAGTCTTGATTAATCATTGTAGATTGATTCTTGTTCTAGTTTCTGTTATGCTTTCCTGATTTAATTATTTTCAACAGATTTGTGGTCTCACATTGACTTGTGATGTCCAGAACTTAGCTGTTGTGTATGTTGCAACATTGCAGGCTCTTGCTGTAAGTACCAAGTATATCAATAAACGACTTCTGAGTTCTCAAAAATAATGTATGAAGGTGAGGCTTTTCATGCTTGGTGGCATGAAACGACTGAGTTTATTTTATTTTTAGTGAACTGTGAACAAGTCATAGAGAGAAGAGTGACAACACAAGTCAGTCCTTCATGCCACAAAGTGTGATTTCACATCAAGCCTTGCCTTCATGCATCATTTTTGCAAATTTGGAAATGGCCTATTAATATACGACCTGATAATGATGGTACACCATTATTTCATTTAGCATGGAACTCGGCACGTAGTAGAAAGTATGAATAAATCTGGTCATGTCATAAACACCTTATTCCTGTGTGGTGGATTGAGTAAAAACTGTCTCTTTGTACAAACACATTCAGATGTCACAGGTAATAACACTGTAAATGTTAACTTAACCAGAAATTGGTTTGCAAAAAGCATGTTGTGTTTCATATTTGATGATTTAGATAACCAATTTCCATTTCTCTTAACTGTGGTCACATGCCCATGTTCAACAGTGGAATGATTTCAAGCCTGCTGGTGCAGCTTGTCTTCCATTCCTGTAGGCAGCAGTGTGAATGATTCCCTTTCTTACTAAATATTTTAAGGAATGCCTTGTGTTTTACCACGAGAAAGTGAATCAGTTCTGTTGGGAGCAGCAGTTCTTGGTGCTTGTGCATGTGGTGATTTTGAATCTGTTCAGGTTTGTAGTAAGCAATAGTATGCAATATACCCTGCGAGCAGAGGATTTTTAAACCCTCTCCAACCGTCTCCTTTGATGGTTGGAGAGGGTATATGCAATAGCATGAGATATGGTACAAAATATGACATTCTCAACAAGTGTGCAAGTATAAATGGAAACTAGTGAGTAAACTAGTACAGGCTGCGTTGGCGTGTAATGAATAACCAATAAAAGGAAACCTGTAACACCATGAAAAAATAGAAATATACTTTACTGACGTTTTGAGTTTTCACCCTTCATCGGAATAAAAGGGAAGCAAGTAGTAAACATCCGATGATTGCGTCCTCATTTTTGTAGGAAGCCATGAATAAAATGAGTGCTGTTGGTCAAATATATTATCCCAATGCTGAACTTAAAAGGTAAGAGTTTAATTATCAGAGTGCATGTGACAGCTACAGTATTGGATAATTAATTTTTAGCATTGCTAGATGAAGAAAAGAGAACTAAATCAAGACTATGCTGCAACTCTAGAATACCCATCCATCACTTCATCTCTATCAGGCAAACCCAAGATGTTATATGACAGTTTCATTTTATTTATTTTTTTGTTACTAGATTTCACGACAAGAAATATGAAGTCTATCATGAGATGTTGAAAAACCAACAGGAATATCAGCGAATCATGGAAACTGAATAATAAAAATCAAAGAATTTAGAACTTTTATCAGTTACCAGTGTAATGCTACCTCTCTTCAGGTGTCTCAACTCAATTTCTGAGCGCCTCGACCGCTCAACTTTAAACAGCCATTACTTCTTTATCCTAACTCCAATTGCCAAGTAATTTTGCCTACTTCCTAGACAAGGGTTGAAGTTTATTTTCAGGTAGTTTGGATTGCAGTCGGCTTTACCATAGTAACAAAACGAAAGAATTTGAACGTTACCGTTTCGTTTATGCGCGCGCGAGTTAAAAACTGTTCGGCCGTGCATAACGTTTGTTGCGACACTACATATTCCTGTGTTTATACTTTTCTTTCGTTTTGACGGCCTTATAGGGATTCAACGGACTTGAAAATTACAGGAAAAGTAAATCATATATTGATCTTTAAGTGAAAGGATTTTAAAAGAAATCCATCGACCAGTTGTCTAATTAGAGAGTCCTAAAGAGCGATTTAACTTT
>JAAAQI020156397.1:0-10195 GCA_011800005.2 Stichodactyla mertensii | reverse complement strand
AAACATGTTTAGAATTAAAAGTATAATCGTTTATTTGAAATGTTTAAGTTTACTTGTGCTTACAAGACCTTTTGGAAGTAAACAGATAGTTTTCACATTCATGAAAAAATAGAAAATGAGCGCACTTGCTATGTACAATTATAAAGCATGCAGGTATGGGCAGAACACAAGTGAAGTGTTGAAGCATGAGGCATAGCCAAGTGCTTCAACATTTCTCAAGTGTTATGCCATACCCAAGTGCTTTATAACTGCACACAGCACAGCGAGCAAGTTTTTTTATTTCTTTTATAAAATACAAAGGTGCAAATGCGCGTGCTGTGTGCTCTCATAAAGTACACACCTCAGCCAATCAGAAAGCAAGATTCTTAGTAGTTATTTTATAATAACACTAATGATACTGGCCAAACTCATCAGATAGCAGATTAAATGTGGCCTACTTTCAAGCTTATTCAGCAATGTGACACAGTAACACAATGTTCTTTACCTCTTGAGCAGGGTCATTGGGCAGAAACGAACTGGACCAAATCTAGAAAATAATAAAAAAGCAATTATAGGTTGTTCACAGGTATAACACAAGAACTTTAAACAGCACAAAAGTAAATTGTAATGAATTATCAAAACAAATGGCCAACCTGACAGTGAGGATGAGGATTTGAACATCCCATTACTGCACCTTTATTCTCAAAGATCTAAAAAGATAAATAACATTTAAACAATTGAAATCTTATATTATTATAACTGTAACTGTACTGTCAAATCAACCATTACCTACCTGGACCCACCGATATATCTGGCTTAATTCTACAAATTGCTTAATCCATTCTTGAATTACTTCTTTAATCTCATCTATCGTCATCAAAGGAAGCGTTATATCTGACCAGGGATGAAAGCACATGACATGGCTGAAAAGGAACAGGGTTTATGCATCTGTTGTGTTGGGTTTAACAATTTGAGCATGTGGCAGTGGTGGGGTGGGGGGGGGGGGGTGGGGGGGGGGGGGGGGGGGGGGGGGGGGGGGGGGGGGGGGGGGGGGGGGGGGGGGGAGGGTGTATGTGAGTTAGGAAGGAGGATACAAATTAGGTGGGGATTAGGTGAAGGAATGTATGTGAGATGCAGGGTGAGGTTTGTGGAGTTAATCATAGTTCTTTTACTTACCAAGTTCCTTTTGCAGGTCTACACTGAAGTAAATGGTGACTTGGTTCACCTGTAATCAATCAATTCATAGACAATAGCTCCACCAATCAGGGTATCACAGTTTTTAAACAGGAATGTGGCATGCTGAACAGGTATATTGCATGTCCAGCAAACAGTATCACAAAAACTCTTGACTCCAGAGAGATTTTTTGTGAGGATTGGCATTTTCAGGTGATGGGCTGGGGTGGGTATAATGTAGTACCATAAAATATCCATACCTCCCCCATGGAGGGGGATTGGAATTTCCAAGGGGTGGGGAGGGTCTGAGGAGGGGATATTGTGTAGTACCAGAAAATATCCATACCTCCCCCATGGAAGGGGATTGGAATTTCCAAGGGGTGGGGAGGGTCTGAGGAGGGGATATTGTATAGTACCAGAAAATATCCATACCTCCCCCATGGAGGGCGATTGGTGTGAAGAGGATATAATTTAGATTTATGGCATCCAAGACTATGAATGAATGAAAGATATTAAAAAAATCTTACCTGGTAAAGGAGAGTCACCTTGTAGAAGAGCTGGAAAGTCATTTTCAAATACAAAAGTGCTAGAATAGTCAGGATTTACCTAATTGAACAACAGAAAACCAAAAATCATTTAAAGGACCCGCAAACGAGCCTTGAATATAACCAATAAGTCCAATATCTACCTTGCCACTGGCTCGTACAGCTCGTGGACAAAGAGGGTTTTTTTCATCCCATCGAGGAACTTCATCTTCATTTGGCTTTTCAACTTGTCCTTTCCAAGGTCTTTTCATGCGGTGCGGAGATATCAAAATCCATTCCCCTTTAAGTGGATTATATCTTACATGTTGGAATTCTGTCGGGTCGAAAACTTGGATTTTCGATTTCTTTTCACTAACTTCTTCTTTGTCCGCCATTTTGAATATTAATTTAAAGCCAGCACAGGGATCCCGTGATAGTCTTGTGATCCTCACATACTTCTAAATGTATTAGAATGAGATGAAGGCCGATGTTCAGGTTGGAATATAAACTCCGCCCGGGAGACACTAGAGACCCCTTAAGCATCTGGGACGTAGACGTCTAGGACGTTGACCGGAATGTAATTATCTGCGCTTGTGTGTAATGCGCATGTCTGAAAGCCGACCGTCGTGAAGCCAAAATCCCGTCCTGAACGTGAAATTTGCTCTGTTCACGTTCTCGAGAAAACGAGAGAAAGCTCTTCACAAATCCTCGGCCTACATTCAACATCCTGGACGTCTAACGTCCCAGATGCTTAAGGTCCCTATTACGTGAGGGGATCCCGATGAGAATATATCACTGGCCGACTCGGAAGTTTCTAACTACTTTGGCCGTGGCGGATCCAAGAGTTGGTCACCGGATACCCGTGACCCCCCACCCTGCTTCTTACCACAAGCTTTCCAGGGCCATGGAAGAAATTTTTTCGAGTTTTCCAGGCATTCTAGTAACAGTGCGTACCCTGGAAAAAACGTTTTACCAATTTACCACACATTCCAGATTTTCCAAAACGCGTACGAACCCTGACCAAGCAACAGCTGTCTAGCGATTCAAGCGCCCGCATCTTTTCCAACAGATTATCAAACATAGAACTAAGCTTATTGGGTTCATTTAGTGTATCGTTTATTTTTTTGCCGTCACTGTATCACCAGATTTTAACGAGAACACAACGGCCAAATGACACGATAAAAAACATAAAAAAGGAATAATATAGTCCTACAATGTCTGTGTTATGACAAATGTATATTTTCGTAACGTAATCACCACATCATAATAATGGTTGATATTGCTACAACCTTCGGTAGAGATAAAATTCTCCATGATAATGCTTATGTCATTTTCTGCCCTAGAAAGTCTGCAGGTTCTCTGGGCTGGAGTACGGTTTCAAAAAGTTAGAGAGGTTTCCGAGAAAAACATTTGGATTTTCGATAAAAACGCACGAGTCCATACCTTAACTTCCTCACTATAGATTATTTTAATTGTCTTCCCTCTTCCAGAAAACCATAGATTTTCTTCTAAAAGATGAGTTATTTAAAGCTATACTATCGTGCTGCCATCGTTTGGTAAAGAGAAAGAAATATTTTAATAACGACTGAGCTCTATAAAACTCGAAGAAAAAAATTGGGTTTTTTTTAAGATTTTCAGACGTCTTTTTTGCATTTCTTTGTTGTATAGGTGGTTTGTAATCACTCATAAAGGAGACAAAAGATTACCGCTTTCCTTTTCATTTATGTCTTATTTATAATCACGAATCCGTGTCTTTTTCTTTTTATTCCCTTGGAAAATGATTACAAACGCCTAACAATACAAAAGTTTGAGTCACGTTACATTTTTAGTATAGATTTCCGCAATTTCATAGAAAGATTTCGGTATATATCGTGAGTTGGATATTTTTAAGACAAAAAATCTAAGGAAAAACTTTAGGATAAGAATGTTTTAAAAGAAGGGTCTAGGGTGAGGGCCAGGAAATGGTAATCTTGGTCTATGGTCCATAGTATGTTCTCTATGATGAAATTCATTTTCCTCATATCCTTTGAAAGAATTCCGTCTTGGCGGTTGAAATCGCAATCGTTCACGAGGGAAAGGGTTATCTTGCTCTATGAATGGACGGGGTAAATGTTCCTCTCTGTCAGGGAATTCATTAGGGGTTCTATTTCTGTCTGGGCGTGGTCCTAAATGCGGGTCTCGGTGATGGTCCCATGGCTCTTGTTCTCTCCAAAGTTCTCGATTTCTGTCGATTGGAACTCGTTCGTCGTGCGGAAACCGAGGTCTTCCTGGTTGAGGGTAAGGTTGAGGATGTCCCTCTTCTAAGATTGGTCGTTTCATCGGAGGCTCGCCCATTTCTGCTGGTCCACCGTCACTATGGGAACGCTGAAATCCCCTGGGACGACCATCATGTGGTGGGGGTGGAAAAGGTCCTCTTGGACCTTCTGGTCCACGCCACCTAGGCTTTGGGGGTCCATCAATTGGTGAATGTCGAGGAGACCCTCCTGGGGGCCTTCCGTACACGTCTGGTGGCCCAGGTGGACGAGGATGGGTCCCATGAGGCCCATCAAAATGAAAATGAGGCATTTGTTCTTCTCTTGGCATGCCGTGGGGCCCAACGAATGAGCCCCTAGGGGACCTTGGTGGCCCGTTAATTGGAGGTTCATCTGGGTGCATACCTGGGGGAGGACCTCTTTCAACTGGGTATCCTCCAGGAACACCAGGTGATGGTCTGCCAGGAAACCCACCTCTTGGTGAATGAATCTGACGAGGGCTTCTCTCAGGTCCTGGTCTGTATCCTTCCTGCATCCCTTCCGAGTCTATAAACTCAGCCTGCGGTGGAGGGACAGCTGGTCTTTCAAATGGTCGTTGGGGTCCAGGAAAACGTGGACTATGACCAGGACCCTTAAGTGGTGATGGTGGAACATGTGGTCGTCCTTGACACTCTATGAAAGGCGGTCTGGGCCCCCCAGGATGTCCCTGAAATGGCGCATTATTCCATGGCTGTCTAACTGGTCCTTCAGGGGGACGGATACCATATGGTGCCATTGGAACTTCTTGGGGTGGTCCTGTAGGTGCATGATAAGGTCCTTTAAATGGTCCTCTATCTTCTATGTTCTTATCTGTCTGTTCTAAAGATGACCCTTGAGTAAGCTTTCCACTTTCAACTTCAGAATCATCGTCATTCTCCATTGAATTGATTTCAATCTTCTGTTTGGGAGAACCCTCCTCAGATGTTGAGGTTGAAGTTTCGTTATCCTTTTCTCTTTCTCTTATCGTTTTCAAAGAGTCAGTTAACTTTGGAAACAATGAATCAATAAGTGAAAAAAGAGGTTTTCCCGGCTGAGGTTGAGATGCCTCAACTGCTTCTTCCTTGGGTGTGGACACCTCAGACGGTACATCAATATCTGGGGTCTGCTCCTTCAGCTTTCTCCCTCGACTTATCAGCTGAGCCAAGATATTCACAGCACTGACTGGTTGAGATAACTCACTAGTATGATTTGGTGTAGTAGTTCCTGTTGATGTACCACTAGTTCCTTCAGAGTGTAGATTTACTTGAACAGGTTCTTTTCCTGAAGTGGTTTCTGGGTGACTAGGTATGGATGGAAATCCTATAATCTTGACATCAGATATTCTCTGTGGAGAAGCTGTCTCAGGTGTTTCGTCTCCACCTAGTTCAAGCTCTGGGGATCCTATTGGTGAAGGGGCTGACATTTCTGAACTTGGTGATTCCATACTGTCTTGCCTACTTTCAGATGCCTCGGATGCATCATTCGATGGAACATTTGATGGAAATGGCTTACTGGCTTCATCCGTTTTAGTGTCTGATACATTAGTAATGACATTGGATACCTGTGGTGTGACAGATGATGCTGTAGTGGTGGTAGTATGGTTGACAGGCTGAACAGGTGTACCTTGAACTGACAAATCTTGATGTACCGATATCTGAGGTATAGACACATTGCTTTGAATTTGTTGAGGTAAGTTTGACACAAGACCAATATTTTGACCAGGAAATGAAGTCTGACCAGGCAGAAGTCCTGTCATGTGTGTCTGGACACTTCCTGGAAATGTGTTTATACCATGTATGGGCATACCAAATGGTACCATTGGCTGAGGGTACTGAGATGGCATAGCAATAAACTGGCCAGTACCATGCATGCCAACTGGTATCATCGGCATACCAGGTTGTCCAGGAATAAACTGCATGTTTGGCTGAGGCATTACCATTTGCTGTGGTACTGGTACTCTGACTTGCATTGCTGAACTGGTCCCAGTAAAAGCCACAGATGTCGTCACAGTTGATGTCTTGGATGCTGGTACAGTCGAGGCAGACAATGTTGTCATGGTAACTTGTGGTTTAAGGCTTACATCTGATTTTGTGGTTTCTGAAGTCTTACTTTCAGTGGAAGGTGTAGAAGCAGTTTCTGATGGACTCTCACTTGTTTGTCCATTCTCACTATCAGCATCATCCTCTAGGTCCATATCAGCTACCTCAGTATTGTCTACAGTAGTATCAGTCACCTTTTCACCTTCATCTGTTTTGTGTGGTGGTGTTGATGATGGTGTACCACTTGAGATATCTGGTAAGCCAGAAGTAAGGAAAGAAGCTCCTGGAGTGGTTATTGGACCCATCTTCTTTTTTTCAGCTTCTTCATTGATTATTTTAGCAACTTTATGGTCAACTTTTTTCTTAAGGGAATTAAGACGATTTCCAAAGGTTTTGTACGCCTGAAAAAATAATGAAAATGGAATATGACAAGTCACAATAACAAAAAATAACAAAACATTAATCATAATTAATAAAAGAAAAATATTTTCTAACAACCATTTCTGGTGCAATGTTTATACAGTCCAACTTTCAATAAAACTTTCAGTACTTAATCACTGTGCTTAAGTGCACATCGTATAAAATCTTGAGAAAAAGATCTTAAACCTGGAAACATTGGATGGATTAACTTAACAAAAGAATGATTAGCATAAATACAATTAGATTGGACATGAAAACTGCATGATGAGATTGCTTAAAACAAAGAAAAACTTACATGCACAATGATTTTTACTTCTCCAAATGCAGAATCATAAAAGGATCTTCCATCATCAAGGATCTTTATCAGTCTAGTTATCTCTTCTTTTTCTTGGTTTAATGTCTCACAGAAACTTTCAAGTTTTTCTGAAGCAGCTTCGTACTCTGATGTGAACTTAGCGCCAGTTGCTCGATCTAACAATCAAAAGAAATATTAACTATTTGTTTCTAACAATGAAATTGATAAATGATTGTAAGATTAGTAATCTAGTGCATTGTGACTGGTTGGACAGATATCGTCATTTTAATAATGTGACACTGTCCTACAAAATCTTTCAGATTCTTCATTTGCCTCTTTTTTTGTTGGTATCTATTAACATCAGTTTTAGGTAAATATTTAATTATCTGCTTTTGTTTCCAGCAAGTTACACAGGCTTTGCTTCAGTACATATAATAACTGAGGCAAAGCTGCTGCCATCAAGTACTGGTATCTGTTGTTTCATAATACAATGAATAAAGGTTTTATTAACCAGTACAGCTCAGAGTTACCAAAACAAGGACTAGGATTATTCAGAGACACATATTGTGCTTTATTCCAGTCAAAAAATCACTAGTTACAGCACTAGCATTGAATGAGCCTATGCATTACCTTTTAACTGTTTGATAGCTTCTGTGTCTGATGCATCTATTCGTAAGGAGTTAAGCTGTGATTCCTTTAATGTGACCTCAGCCTGGAAATCTCTCATTGCTTTAAGTGCATCAATCAGTTGTTGAGGCTGAAACAAGTATGAAAAATTAATCAAAATTTAAGCACAGATGCCTGGAGGATTGTGCCAAGGTTAGGATGCTACAGGAGATTCACCTTGAGTGTTTTACAGCAATGTTTGTCACAATCGTTGAAACAATTAAATTTGCATGTTGTCTTTCTAGATGGCAGGGAAGACATTTGTCTTGGAAAATATTCCCTTGGTGAGAAGAATTACTAGCTGCTAAACATGACACTTACATGAAAAGATCACCCAGAAAGGCATTTGCATTCAATGTGAGAAGTTGAGCTACATACAACAACATCCTCAACATATTTATAATACTAGCTAATAAAAGGAAATCTGTGACACCATGAAAAAAGAGAAATATACTTAAATTTACTGATGTTTCAAGTTGTTGCCCTTCGTCAGAGTAAAAGAGTCAGCTCAAAAGCTCGACTCAGTAAATCAGTAATCAGTAATTTTGAGTATATTTCTATTTTTTCATGGTGTCACAGATTTCCTTTTATTAGTTATTGTACTTGCTATGTACTGACACAGCCTATACTAGTTTACTTGCTAGTTTCCATTTATAATACTAGCTAGTGAGGATACAACAATAACAAAGGTATCAAAAGTAACTATAGAGCAGATTTTGTCTCACTGTGAAAAGCTCGCAGCACAAATGCAGTCATGACATGGTAAGGCATGGAAAAAGTCTGGAAAACACCATTGTTGCAGCAATCCAGGCTTTGCCACCAATTGTACTACAAGCTTTTTACACTGATACAAAATCTGCTTTACTCAAACAACAACATCATCATCAACATAAATATAATACTATGTAGTGATGATACAACAATAACAATGGCATCAACAGCAGCAGAAGCAGGACTACATACAACAGCAAACATCATCACCTCAACAGCACATAGTAAACAATGACAACACAACTGAAAATAATTACAAACAAAGTCCTAGAGCAAATACCTTGAAGTCTGCAGGAGGTAATCGCTTTTCTGTGTGTTGATGTGAAGTTTGGCGTTCAACAAGTTCGATTGCTGTATCTTCTCCGTTACTCTCCCTTCGACTGGGGATTTTCGTTGATTTGGATTGTGAAGATTCTAATAAGTAGATACTCAAAAGCGTCAAGTTTAGTCAATCTTAATCAGTTCCTCGTTTATAAATCCAAATATCAAATGCAAGAATATATTGATTGGTGAAAACATTCAATGATTTTAATGAATTTTTTTACGATAAAACATGATTTTTTTCCACATACCTAATTTCCTTTGTAGGCTTTCCAGGAAATCCTTTTCAAAAACCTTTCTTTCCTGCCAGATTTTCATCACTCGCTGCACGGCATCAATGATCTTCCGATCGCTATGAGTAAAACACAGACATGACTTAAATCCAACAACAACAACAACCGCTTTGAAGTCAAGATCTAATTCAGCTGTGTTCCGCGAATTCTCACCACAGCAGGGGAATAGTCTCCTTTAAAACTTTACTAAACGCCGTAGAGAACTCCTTTCCTTTCTTTCTACTGTTCTGCAGTACATCGTTAGCCAAATACAACATAACAAGCCGGCGATCGGGGTTACCTGAAACACATAAACACAACAGATTTAGACATAACTTTGTAATACAACAACACGAGTACAGGACCAGCAAGTCCATTCCATGTGACTCAAACAAAACAATCTCCCAAGCCGTACATCTCTTTATGTGATCCATCCAGACTTTCACAATGTCGTTGGCATATTTCTTGTGGTGTATGATCCATAGAGAGACGGTTTGCACGCTGTCTTGAGCAGAGGACATTTGTTGAAGTTTCCGTTCAAATCCTTTTTGATTGAGTAGCGCCATTTTGAATCCAGGCGAGTTGTCTGCACATGACACTACTACGCCTGCTATCTACCATCAACCACTGACCCATAGCAACGCTGATTCCTACACGCCATCTTGTCATCGAGTTACATATTAACTTTTTAACTTTATAAATTTTCTTTTTTTCTGCGATAAACACTGCTATTTATTAATCGCTGCGATTCTGGCTGCGTTGCAAAATCGCCCGTGTAACCTACCAACGATTGTAAGACGATTTTCTAAATTCACGACGTCGATGAATCACCGTTGTTTCGAACCAGTGTTCGAATGTAAGATTTAGTGCAATTTTGCGGCGAATCACAGCTGGAATTCGCCCATGTAAACGGGCCTTGAGCTTTTTTCCCCATCCATTCATCCATTCATTCATCTTTCATTCATTCATTTATTCAATCGTTTATTCATTCATAATAATGTGTACATGTCGTTATGCTTTTCCAAGAAAAATTGGCCTGCTAAACAATGAAACAAAAAAGATCTAGAATCGAAAACGATTCTCAAGGGTTGTGTATTGGTACTTGTTATTTTCCACGTCCAAAGTTTTCGTTCGATGGAGAGTTGGTGGATTTTGTTAGCCTTGCTGACGCAATTTGGGCTGCGACCAATTCCACCGCACCTGGACAGAAAATCTGCACGAGAATAATTTTCTTCAAAACATTTTCCACTTCAAAACTCCAAGAAAGAGCCGAAAGAGTTTGAATCCCCAAGTTTAATTTAGGGAACACTTTTGTGAAGTCTTTTTCTCGGGAGTTTGAGGTTAAGAAAACGTTGAAATGGCATTTGGTAAGTTTTTCTTTGTAATTAAGGGACTGTTCATTAATTATCCCTTGGGGTGGGCTGGAGGAAAAGTAGGGGGGCTTCGAAAAATTTTCTCACAAAAA
>JAAAQI020156386.1:0-10195 GCA_011800005.2 Stichodactyla mertensii | reverse complement strand
ACCCCCTGGACTAAGAAGAAACCCAGAGAGACAGAGAAGGCCCCCACTTCGTTACAGGGAATGAACTATGAACTATGGACTTTTATTTAGCTTTTTTTTTCTTAAGCATTCTCATTTTCAAGCCCTCAATTTAGAGGGGGGAAATTGTTATATATTAGACTAGAACATGTCTAGGAACAGCCACTTCCGGTTGTCACATACGGGACTTTATTCGGTGACGTCAGACTTTTGCTTTGAGGACTTTCGGGCAGTTTTGTATTCGTTCTCGTTTACTAAAAACCTTTTCAAGACATAACAAATACTGATCTTTTAATATAATTATTATTGGCACTAACCTGGGATATATGATTATTAAATCTAAAACTTTCTTTTTCTATTTCAGTCACCTATTTAGTGAATAGAGTCAAGGTCACAGCAAAGTGCTTTCGCTCGATGAGAAAAAGCGAGTCACCACACATTCTGGAGTGTTTCATGACACTGGAAAACAAAGCCATTGATGGAAAATGTTCCTGTGTTGCAGGTGCTAGTGGCTGCTGCCACCACCTAATAGGCCTACTGTTCTATATGGCTCATTGTAAAACTCTTGGAATGGTCTCCCTGCCAGATGACCTGACATGCACAAGTATGACTCAGCGTTGGAGTATCCCAAGAGAAAGGCAGATCCAGTCTAAAGAAGTACAGTCCGTACTGGTCAAAAAGCCAAAAATGGGTGCCAATTACAAAAAGTTCATCAAAAGCAATTTGTATTCACCTTCAACATTCTATGGTATTTTTTGTAAGAGTGACTTTGTTGGTCTGGAACCACAACCCCTGGCAGTTGATATTGTTCCCACAGAAGAGGAAAGACCAAATTTACCTCACGTTCCAACAAGGTATGGAAATGTCCTCAAAGGTAGTGTGCTGTCTTACCAGCAGAAGCTCTCTCAAGAGTATGTGATGAATGACTTTCTTGCCAGCGATTTTCCCAGGTTACCAATGGAGAATACAGGAGAAATCTCAAACTTTGAGAATTTGGTGAAGCAATTGAATCCATCAAGACATGTAGTCACTGCACCTATGCGAAGGGGTTTTGAATTGGAACCCCACGCAGCTATGATTTATGCGAATCAGGCCAATTCAGGGACGGTAAACCTCTACCCCAGTGGACTGGTAATCTGTCAAAAGAGTCCATGGCTTGGGTGATCGTAAGGTCTACGCAATCACTGCTGCAGCTGAAGGATTACAACCAGTTGGCCTCTTGGAAATAAAAGTAGTCAAAGAGGGAGAAACTGATTTCAAAAATGTTAGATATGTTGAAAGTGACCCAATTACAAGTGAGAAAACACTGAAGAAGAGCCATGACTATTACTTTCAAGTGCAATGTCAGTTAGCAATTACAGGCATTGAATGGTGCGATTTCTTTAGTTACATCAACGACAATACTTTTTTTGTCAGAGAATCCTGTTTGACAAGGACTTTTTCCAGGAAAGCAAAGATTGATAAGTTTTTTTTCAATATTTTTTACAGGCAACATAGGATGACTAAGGTCAATAACTGAGAAGTAATCACACTGTTATTCCATTTATAGACCATTTTATTCAATTTTTAAATTTGTAAACAGTTGAAAATCTGAACATCAGAACAACTTAGTCATCTATGCATATAAGTAAAGTTACTAAGCTATATTTTCAAATTATAATGTCGCCTTTGCATTTGAAACTTTATGAGGATTTTGCAACCCCTCTTTTGACTAGAGTTAGATTAAAAGCGGCCTTAAATATTCATTAATTATTCCATGCATGGTTGGTGCAGTGATTGTACTTTGAAATGTTTCAGGCTAATTGGGATCTAAATGGGCAGAATCCTTTTTAAGCTAGTTTCAAAGTATTGCACATGTTATGAATACATTGTAGTTTGCTTTTTCCCTCAAGAGTAATTAATAAATATTAGAAGTAAATGTTGAAGGTAGTTTTTATTTATCCCCATTTAATATTAAGGCCCCTGAAAATTTGTTAATAAACAGATAATTGTATATATTTGATTAACTTAATTGTATATATTTATTTAATTTGATTAATATTTGATTGAGCCCATCATAGACAATGGGACATCCGAGTCATGGAAATGGTATTCTTTGATCCTTCTGATTGCCTTTTCAACATGTATTCGCAATTTAGCAGTTGTTTTGGTATTTAGCACTTCTTCTTCAGAAAATTGCATTCTATTTTGTAAGAAAGGAGGGAGGTTCAGGTGGGCACCCTTGTCCCTCAGAATATCAAATCCTTTATCTGCCATCACAGAATCGCCATTCTCAAGCAAATCTAGTACACCTGAACATCTAGTGATCTCTTTGTCAGAAATTGCCCCTGTATAAAGAGAAGAAACAAATGTAACTGCGTGGTGCAATACCTACTAGATCCTTAAGTGTCGTGTTACTCTTATATGTAGAATATAGCTGGGACTGAAAAAAGGAGAGATGATGGTGTCTCGACAAATATTTCTGTGCAATCAAGGATTATACGTGTTGTAGGATAAAGCCTTTTAAACTCCTCTGGCATCTTGGCATTCACATCAGCTCTAGATGGCCAAATCGTTTGATTACGAAGCAGAAAATACAAAAAGTTAGCGCAGGTTGTTAATTTCCTACTAACAGTTGACATATGGAGATTAAAACGATGTGCAAGATCTTGTTGAAATAGCCCTAATTTAATTCTAACTAAAAACATGAATAACTCATCTATAAGTTGCATAGCCCTTATATTTGGACGATTTTGTAATATACCTGCAGCATAACAGTATGTCATTGTTTCTACAGAAGGCTTATAAAAAATTATAAAAAATATCAAATGCTTGTATGTGCAAAACCCAGTATAGAACTTAATAGCATCATCTGTGGAGAATCTTTCTAACCCGAACTTGTAGATGGCAAGTTCTGCTGCGGCTTGTTCTTTTTGTTGCTTTAATTCTTCTTGTGCAGCACTGACATCTCTCACTGCAGCTGCTAGTTCAGCTTGTAGAGCAAGTAGCTGTGCTTTTGTCTCTCTTAGCTCATCAAAAATATTTGGGGCTTGGGTTCTGTTTTCATCATAAGGTTGGTTTGAGTCATCATCTACTAAAGCTTCCACATCACTCTCATCTGTTTGTGTGCCACTGTACACCAAATAAGAATTTCGGTTTTTTCAGCAAACAATACCACTGATGAATAATTCATTCTCCATTATATATCTGCTGGATGGGTCGATGCCCTTTGCTGATTAACTATTTGTGATGAATAAGAAAACGAAGATTGCCGTAAAACTAGGCTTTACTAAACTATTAAAATGCAGACTACATTACACGATTGCTTTCACAAAGTTAATCCACTGACCCGATCTGAGCCACCACAGGTAGCCCAACAAACTAAAGTACAAATAACGCAACATAACAAATCAAAGTTCAAAGTTTATAACACTATTTAGATTTACAATTTAAATAAAAAACATGCATGATAAAATACCTTTCAACTTGTCTTATAATCTTTCGCCTGGTTGTTATTACTGCCCAGTTAAATACAGTAGGGACTATTCCTTCTTTAAGACGTCGCCTTCCTGAGTTATCAATAGGGAGGAAGTCTTCTTCCTTGAAATGTTTGCCACAAACTCTGGTCTTAGGTGTTATCTACATACAAACCATAAGTGTAAGTTAAGTTACATTAAAAACATAGTAAAGAAAATGTTAGTTAATAAAGAGCATTTTCATTTCAGTAAAGAAAGGCCTTAACTTACCTTGAAATTTGGACCAACGTCTCTTCTTATTTTGATAATCCATTGCTTTTGCATTTCCTTGTTTTTAGGTATTCGGTGAAATGACAACGAACTTTCGTAGCGACTATCACCAGTACACATCGGAACACAACAGTGATAATTTCCACCTCTGGACTTCTTTTTAAGTACTGAGGAACTTGGACCAGAATCCTCTGCTAAACAGAGTTGAAAAAATACACGTATAAGACTAATAATACTGGTTAAAGACAACAACAGACACAAGAAAAAATGTCAAAACAACAACAACAACGTTACAATATTAGTACAAGAAGAACACGCGTGTACTCCAACTCATTGTGAAATATGTTGAGCTGAATTAGCTTACTAGATATGCTTGAGCAAGAACAGAATGAGCTAAATAGATCATGAATACTAAGGTTCATAAGGTTGCTCACCTTGACTGTTGTTCGCCATGCGGTCCACTGCTCACGCAGTCCAATGACTTGGGGTTTAAACGTCCAAAAATCGCCTTGATGTTTGAAATATAAACAAAAAACCCGAAGAAAACAATCCAAGAGACTAATAACTTTAAGATAATTGACTAATACTAATAAAGATTCGAACAGATCGCTAATAAATTGAATATAAAACTTCAAGTATGGCTTCGTCACGCTATAAATTCAATATGGCGCTTGGGACGCTTGCGTCCCAACATGGCGTTGCTACGTGGTAACCAAGCACGTGACCTAATCCTGCAAAGGGCCTATTACCGAGAACAAAAGGGGTACGATAACTTCATTAGAGTTATTACACCTCATAAGTTAAGAATGGCGCAATGGGATTTGAACATCCCGCAAGAACGTAAGATAATGAGCTCAAATATTTAGTTTAAAAAAGACAGTTCTTTAAAAAAGGTTTAAGTTCTTTAAAAAAGGTTTATCTGAAAGTAAAGGGTGCATAATGTTGCTTGCAATTTACTCTTCATTTTGCCCCCTCTTCCTTTTTGCAACGTGTTATAACAGCCCCAAAATTACAACTTGAATATTGGCTTCCCACAAAAACGCCCAATTTCTGACTAAATCTAAGCTCAAGAAGACAGTAATTGTGTTTAACATTATAATAAACTTAATTTGATGGTGCAAAAGTTTAATTAACATCTTATCTTTCATTTGCACCCTCTACCTTTTTGAAGTCATCTTTTGAAAACGTTTAATCGTTATTTTATACTGTACGAAGTTGAGTGATTTCGGCTTATTTTCTTCGTAACTACCTCATTAACTACGCTTTGCCTGATTAACTACGTTTTGATTATATGAATATATGGACCGCGTGACACTATGAAATACATGGACTAGATATAATGGAAAGTTATAGTGCTTAGAAAGGAGGTTATTCCGGGCGAAAAACCCTTGGAAATAAATTCGGAAAAATTAATTTCCGACCTCGCTGGGATTTGAACCCACGACCTTCGGATTTGTACTACCGATGTACCAGCTGAGCTACAAGGTCAGACTGAGAGCAGGCCGGGGTGAAATAGATGTTGAGTCGCGGTAATTGAAATACAATTATATGAATATTCATTCCATGTATTTCATAATCCATGTATTTCATAGTGCCACGCGGTCCATATATTCATATAATTGTATTTCAATTACCGCGACCCAACATCTATTTCATCCCGGCCTGCTCCCAGTCTGACCTTGTAGCTCAGCTGGTAGTGCATACGTTTTGATTAACTTCGCGCTCAAACAATAGAGAAGTCCCGGATGTGTTCGGCCATTCTGTGCAATGGTAAGTGATTTAGGCCCTGTTTATATGGAAGCGAGCCTCCGGTAAGCGATCTGGCCCGCTTTGCCGAGAGGTTTTGTTGGCGTTTATATGAGAAAATTCAGCCCACCTACCGGGATGAAATCAGTCGTGTGATTGGTCAGCGCTTATTTCGCATGCGCAGTAGAAACATTTTCAGCCCGATTTACTGGGCTGGTTTGTTTATATGAGGAATTTTCCAGCCCGCTTGCCTGATCTCGGTAAGCGAGCCAGCCCGCCTTGCCATATAAACGCAATGAAATTTTACAAAGAATATAGGCTGAACCGAGATCTCGGAAAAGCGGGCGAAAATCCAAGTGTTTCTCTGACCAAATTGCATATTGAGAATATATATGAAATAATTCAAGAACCTATTATATGATTCTTATTTGGAAAGAGATTAGACTTTTGATAGTGTCTAGAGCAATCGAGGCAGTTATTTGGTTAAAAAAATTGGAAAGACCTTGCACCAAAAATAAATATTAGACATCTCAACCTACATTGATATAAGTGTACGCTTATACGTGTGTACGACTACTATTATTCTTATTTAAGGTTGTTAATCGGAACGTAAGCTTCTGAGAACTTAGAAAAGCATGTAGTCCTGGATGTTTTTAGAAGTTTCCAAAAATGGTATTATCGTATTCTTGTTGTATTAAACGAGTTATCCAAAAATGGTTAATGATCAAGAGAGGAATTTCAGCTTCCATGATGATATTCTGAACTTCAAAAGACCGCCGTTAATAAACCGATATTCCTGAAGATTTCAGATTTTTAGCCCTACTAATAACCAGAATCTAATTTTTACAAGCTTTCATCGAATCGGCTCTGCAAGCATTCGTCTACTACTCAGGGGAAAGAATTTTCATATCCCGAAAGTTGAAAGGCATAGATTTTCTTAAAACTATCGAAATTATTCTTTCAATGCTTCAATTTTCTCCCTTCTTCACTATACCAATGGCGGATGACTCAATTTCAGCCTCGCTTTCATGTAAATTCAAAATCGCTGCCGCTATCCGTGCAAAGGTCTATTATCTCCTTGTAAGACAGGCGATTGGCTTTCTTCAGGCAAAGTTTGAGATAGGGTGGTACCATTTTTAACTTTGCTCGATCCTTGCACGAGCTGCTTTCCCTCTTGATTTCGAGTACGATATTTTGAGTCTTTGTCGTTTGTTTCTGAAAGATCTTTTGACGCTATGCACGCTACTTAGTAAATTCTTCGTTAGGGTTAGGGGTGGGAAGGTGTGGGAAGCGGGTGTATAAGCTTGTGCTACGCCTAGATAATTTTTTTGTAACCAGGCCTGCATGACAAATCCCTAAACTTGTTAGCATCGAGCCCGTGTATATCTGCAATGCGACGTTGCGCAGAAATATAAACTGACTGCAGGGAAAACCCAAAGCTTGTATTTTGACGAAATAAATTCGGCATCAAAAAAAAAAAAAAAAAAAAAAAAATTAAAATGGTCTAGCTAGTATGAATGGAACGTCTATATATGTTTTACTTTGTTCCTAAAGTGCTTACTTTATAGTATATCGCGGGACAAAGAGTGGAAATTCGTTCTCGACCTTGCTTTATAATTATTATAAATATAGTTTTAGTACTTGGTGGAATGCAAATAAACCAATGCACAATAATTATTCCCTTCGATACTATCGCTTGGCCTTATTCATAAAAAAACTTCGACATTTGCTTGCTATATCTTCGAAACAGACAGGATATTTTTGAAGTGTCTTTAGAGTCAAACATATTGATGTTAGCACAATAAACAATGGCGAACGCTAACCAAACAAGCCAGAATATTTGAAGTCCTGCCATTTCACTTTCTTATAAACCCAAAGGAACTGCTCAAATTGCTTCAACTGTGTTTCTAGGAGAAGCGAAAGCTTGTAATAAGGATTTGAAATGGAAAATATCAAGATACCATGGGCTGGAAGTTCGCTTCTTCGAAGGAACGAGATACAGATAGTAAGCCCATGGAATCATCACCGCAAAAGATTATGGTAGGGAGGGGTACCTTGCGGTTGTTATTTTAATTACTTTAAAAATTGTTTTGGAGCTTTCAAGTTTTTAGAGAACTATCTCTAAACCATCAAATATCTTAGTTCAATAGTTTTTCATGGAGCTTTTAGAATTATTAAAGACTTTTTCCAAATATTAAGTTGTTTTCTCCGGGATGGAAAAACATAAAGATGACCCTACCCCGGTCAGGCTTGCATTTGTTTACCATTTTTCATCCTCGACTTCGACTTCGACCGCAGCTACCAGTGGTTCTTGTTCGTCTGCCATGATGTTACTATAAGTCGGGTTTGAAGGGACGAAATCCAGAAGACCGTTCTGGTTGCAAGCTCGAGTGAAGTGAAGGGGTGGGGTACGTGAATATATTCTCATTAGCCAATCCCCGGGGACCATATTACCAATTCAAATGGACCTCAATTGTAATAAAAGCTTTATGGTACTATACTGAACATCTATTTATTGTCATTGCCAAAATAAACTAAATGTACACTGGAAGTAGTACAGTAGCTATCAGTTTTAAATTCCACTTCAACACCCTATCGATATTGATCCTTCTGTAAGCAAGAATTTTAATGACTTTCTTTAGCATGGGAATGTCACCATTCGCTCGACTGTTTTCATATAACAATTTTCGAGCTCCTCATAAAGTTGTTTAAGATGTTGACGCTGTTCATGAGGTGATGGAAGGCAAAGAGTTGCATTCATCTCCTCTTGTGATAAGATCTTCTTTAACTTCTCGGCGTCAGCTTTCTCTTTCTAGAATAGAAAATAAATTCCCAAAATTAATATACTAGTTTTGCTTCTTCATAAACAGGAAAAAAAAATCGAGAATCTGTCAAATACAGCCACATACAACAATTTAACAGCGGCTGCGCAAGATGCTAACGTTTATCGTAAATCAACTCGCTAAGTACGGCTGTTTCAAACGCTATTCTTATTCCTGCATTAACTTCAGCCAGCGGTTTCGCAGAACCTTAAAATGAGATGCAAATGCTCGCAAATGAATGCAACTCAAAATGGCTTCTGTGTTGTTGTTTTGCTGTAGAGAAATATTCAAGACGTATTATCAGGTATCTTTATAACATATATACAATAATAATAACCTTTAATATCCAATTTGAAATAAAAAATATACAATGGATTTACAAAAAGAATAAAATGACAATCCTCGAAATAAAATTTACAAAAATTGAAAAAGCCTTAAATAAGTTACAAAACAATAGCTAACAAAAAGAACAAAGAAATTAAAATGAATAGCAACTTCACAAGTACGTTTTTTAGTGATCATAGAAGACTTGTGGTTGCGAAAACGAACTTTGAATTCATTACTTGTAGAACCAACATATTGCACATTACATTTCTTACACGTAACCAAGTAGATGACATTTTTAGATTTACAACTAAGAATCTGCGTAATAGGATACGTCCTGTTAGTGCTAGTGCTAGTAAAACAATTAGTTTCCTTCAAAAAATTGCGACACAGATCACATTTAGCTGTGCATTTAAAACATCCCCGCTGATTACTAGGCGCGCGATGTTGCTCACGAGGCTTACTGCTCAAGAGTTCTTTGTTGTTTTTAGTTGTACGAAAAGCAGGAATGATGAGCCCAACCGGAAAGAGATGGTGACTCATAGATTAAGCGTTTATATTTCCTAATAATTTTTCCAATGCTGGGTAAGCGAGAGTTGAAATCTAGCACAAGTGGAAAAATTTGTTTGGACTCCTTAGGCTGAGGTTGAAGCAACGTTTCTCTAGGAGTAGACTGGGCTTTCTCGAACTGTTGTGAAACCAGGATTGATATTTTTAGTGTTGAAGAAGCCCGAATGGGCGAAACGTCCACTTGAATTAAAGACCTCCTACAAGGAAAGTTCACATCTTCTTCTGTTTATTCAACCTCTCTCTCTCTCTCTCTCTCTCTCTCTCTCTCTAATTTAGAGAGACTAAAATGAAACGCACATGATTCTCTGTGACTCTGAGTTTCGTGCTTACGCACTCGTCAGACAGATTTAATGAAGAACAATCCTATCAACTAGTTTATATATACATCTATTTACAATAGGATAGGTTCTAATTACAATAGGTAGTTGCAAGATGATATTTACAATAGGTGAGAAAAAAAAGGTGATTACAATGGGTGTGAATATCAAGCATGAGTAACTGGAAACGTAGGGGTACAAACAAAAGTCTATTGTGGTAGAAGAGCGTCAATTGTTCTTTAGGTAAGTTGTTGAGTAAATCCCTGTTTAAAAGTTCCTTCATTCAGGCCTATGTAGTTCTTAGTAGTAGTATTGTTATTTGTAGTGGTAGTAACTTGAGCGTTGTAGATATGGAAGATAGGCACTTGTTGTTTAGCGGGCATTGTTCTTTAGATCTGCAGTTACATAGGCTATGATTGTTGTCCCGGTTGTTGTTGTTAGCTTGTACTTTCTTGTTGTGTTTGTTAATGATCGATCTCATGTTGTCCATGCAACTGTAGCTGACTTTAACGTTGTTCTTGTTAAATAAACTGTGATATTTGTGATGTGTAGGAAAATGTTTCGATACAAGTTTAAGAAAAGTTCTGCCGATGTTTGTCTCACTTGAAATCATGGCTGAAAAACTGTCGTTTAGAAAACAGAATAAATCCTAAAAAAGTTCAACAAAAGGAAG
>JAAAQI020156375.1:0-10195 GCA_011800005.2 Stichodactyla mertensii | reverse complement strand
GGGGGGGGGGGGGGGGGGGGGGGGGGGGGGGGGGGGTGGGGGGGGGGGGGGGGGGGGGGGGGGGGGGGGGGGGGGGGATTGAGTTGCAGAGGAGTGAGGCTGAAAGTATATGACTGAAGTCTTGGAAGTTATCAGAGGGGGGTTATGAAATGTTTGGTAGCCATTGCAAGGTCCAAATCTTCCCAAACCCTCCCCCCCCCCCACCACCACACCATCACACCATGATAAATGAAAACCCCCTTTTATTTTTGTGTGTGCTCAGAGTTAGGGAGCAGTCATGTAATTACGGTGGGGGAGGGGGTGCATTTTAAATTTTACTATGCATGAATTTTGGTGACCCCTCCCCCTAAATTTCCCATTGTCTCTCTTAGCTCCCTCTTTTGTGGAGCCTAAAAATGCTGCCCCCCCCCTATTTGCACTACTCTCCCTCTAAATAATAACTGGTCCCTTAGACGCGTTGACCTTAAAGTAACCAAGTTTACTAGTAAATCAAGATTTTGTAGGTACAGTTTGTGGTGCATTGCAGATATTTACCTTGGATCAAGTAGTATGTGACATATTTCACCATTCATAAAAGCTATGAAATGAAAACCTTTCAAATACATCGAGGAAGCGACAGATACTTGAATAGATTTCTATTTGATCAGCTTGTTTTTCATTGTCTAATGAATTATTTCCGTTCTTTTCATTCAGTACTGATTTTCAAATTAAGAAAAATAAAAGGTGCCACACAAATACCACATTATTTTATGTTATTTATCATGAATATACAATTTCTTCTTTTCAAGAATAGTCTAGCACGGTCATCCTACGAGACTTTTTATACTGTGAAAAACAAACCTAGTTTCTTGATAGTACTTGGGCCAGGACTGACCTCAAAAATGGATTTTCCTATTTTAGTATTCGGTATTAACAGGGTCTGCTCTTTCATAGTCAAATCGAAATTTACCAAAGCAGAATTGACTTGCTTCGAAATATTATATCTGTTTCAAATCGGGTTTCTGAAAGGCTTTCCTAATTTTAAAATCATATACAGGTTTTTCAGATGACTGATTAGTTGCTGACGAATCCTATGTTATCCATTCTATTTCCCATTTTCAGTGGCCAAAATCCCATTCCCACTGCATAACATCCTATTGCCCGCGCAAAAAATCTATAACCAAATTCAATTCCCATTTTAGCTTTCCAGAACACTCCCCAGAACACACTCCAGAGCATGGCCACTGAAGTTTTCAAGATAGTAGTATTCTCGTAGTTAAGATGCATCTAAATCTTACGGGTTTTTTTAGGATGTATGTCATCTATTTAATCATGTATGTCACTTGCGAATCTCGCCTAACCTTATTAGTGTTCCTTAATTTTAGAGCGGATTTCGAAGGTGAGTGGAAAACGATACGAAATTGGTAGCCGTACCCTTTACCGGCTGAACTTTAACTACAAACGCGTTACGACAGGTCAATGCACACGAAAGCAATGGGAAGCCATTTCAGTGTTACAGCATACTGTACCGTGTACGTGCTGTAAGTCAGTACCTTATGTTTCCAAGTCAAAACGAAACTGCTTTATTCGTTCACTCCCTCAGTCCAGCTGTTTCTTTTGAGGCGGTCGAAGTTTTGTGTACTATGGCCTCGTGATTGCTGTACACCAATCACTTTGAGGTTTGCGCTTTCTTTCATCTTGTCCGTGCGGGCTGAGACCGTTTAGTGTCCGATCGACTTGTATGCTCCTCATACACGATTCTCGTCTTCCACTGACCAACGACACACCAATCGCTCCTTCACGAGGTTGCGCAGATCTCGTGAACGAGAAAGGGTTCTCTTGCTCCATTCCAAGCGAACTTACCCTCCCAATCATCAGCACACTCTTGAGTGCCCTCCGGTAGGAGGTGAGTCTCCAGCAGTAGATAAACGGATCAAGTGCGAACTTCAGAAACAGCACATCACTACAAATCTCAAGGGCTATCCTAATACTAAGCGTCTCTTTAAAGCTAGTCGGCTTCCAGTAGATATGTAAGAACTGTAGAATCAACGAAGGTAGAGTGCAGATGATGATGAACAATACCAACACCAAGGTAAGGACAGTGAATTGTTTTTCTGAGCGTTTTCTGGTTCTTGTAAGGCCGTGTCTCTGCCTGCGAGTGCCGTTGCTGGCGCCTTGTACAGAGTGATGAGTCGTTGCCAACGTAATTCGCTGAACTTGGTTTTGAAAAGCAATGAAAAGACAAACATATGCGACGACGAGGAGAATAACGAATACAGTTGTGTGCATATAGAAGTCTAGTTTTCTGACAATTACTGCGTTGATCCCGCAGAAATGAAGAAGCGAGAAAAGAATCGAGTAGATCCAAACACCAACGACGCAAATGGCTACCTTCTGAGTGGTAATGAAGTTCCTGTGTTGGTGAGGAAAGCGAATAGCAGCGAACTGATTCCAAGTGAGAAACAGAAGAACCAAATATGATGCGTTCATTGTCAGGTATGACATCGTTGTGCCAAACTGAAAGACGCCTGAGAATCTGTCAGTGTTTCTCTCGCTTTGAGGTGCAATCCTGGTGTAAGAGATGACAGGACCAACTAAAAGACCCGTAAGAAGATCAGCTACTGCCAACCCAATCACGAACACGGTAGACGGGACTCTAAATGCTCTGAAGGGATCCTTCCATATCGCAAGGAGTAGGAAGCCATTCCCAAACGTTGCTACAGTGGACAAAACAGCGATGAAAATCCCGGAAAAAGAATAAACGGGCCCCAAGGATTCAATTAAACTTGGGCTAGAGTGAGTATCGTTGGACGTTGGGGCTTGGCTGACGTTTGTAGATGAAGTTAACATTGTCTGAAAACGGACGGTTTGAACCGCCTTCGGCTTCTCGCAGCCTGTGTATGTAGCTTCTTTTGTCGCTAAACTATTATTTTTATAACTGCTTTTCAAACATCTCTAAGACGTTATTGTGTCAACGGACGAATAGACTATTACAGAAGTGAGAAAACATTGACGATATATTGAGAATGTAGACTCACAGTCTCTGACAAGCACAGTCCAAACACAATCTGTCCCACACTTGGATGTCTATTTGCTCAACGTTCTATGCCGCTAGAGAGAGACGATTTCTTTTTGGAAATTTGCTCAGTATCATTCACAAATGTGGACGTTAGGCGCGTGTCACAATTAGGCCATTCAGAATGTAACTTTGTACGCTTGTGCAAATAAATACGCATGATTTCGAAATTTCAAAAGTAAATATACAAGTCTTATGTGTTAATTTTGATGTCGGTGTTATTGAACACAGGGTTCGCTGTCTCGCTCGATAACTGTCTTGAACTATAATTGTTATCAAATTATGAGAGGGAACAAAATGAAACATGAAAGAGAAAGAAAGAGAAAGAAAGAAAGAAAGAATAAAAGAAATAGAAACCCCAAAGTGTGAATGTAACTGAAATCTATGCGCCAAAGACGAGTATGACCACATATCTTTAAATGAAATCTACAGTAGGTGTGTTAAACATGTTGCAGGGTAGCTATAAGATTTGCAAAGAAGGACCTTGTAGCGTGCCAGTTGAACACGCTTTCAATATAATTTGATATCCTGGCGAAGAACTGAACAGCTTGGTAATATAATACAAGAGGAAGGTTTTTGAGTGAAAACGGGCTGTCCAAACTGGGACAGAGCTTTAGGTAACAAGAAGAAAAAATAGGTAAAAGCCATCAGGTGTGGGAAAATTGGGGAGATAGTTGAAGAGGCATGAAGTGGCATGCACTTTAACACTAACACGCATGGGCCATTACTGTCCTAAAAAAACTCATCTTCTTGACTTGATCTAAACAAGCGTTTCATTTATTTTTAACATCTGCAGACCATTTTTCAATCTTGGTCGACGTTTCCATTTTAGTCCCACATATTTCATGAGAATATCGTTTTCTCCTGAACTTTTTCTCTCAGCGTCTCAGATATCTTGCAGCTTTTCTCTCGCCTCTTTCGGTAATCCGTCTGACATCATCATATTATACTCTTTTCCGTGTGTCCCTTTCCGTGTAAACACAAGCCTCGTGTTGCGCATTCATTCCCAACACCTTTATGCTAACACGTGACAGCTGTTGTCCTGAAAGTAATTCAGTTTACCAAACACTATCACCCTTCGGCGTGCGAATGTTTTTTCCCTTATTACGGACGTTCTCGGGCGATTGATAATGTAATATCAATTTTCTGATTCTTGGCATAAAGTTACTTCAACATATTGGAGTTTCAAAAATAAAATAAAAAATTGGGGTTACCGTCTTCGTTTTTGAACCTGCAGTTTCAAAAAATGTACTATAACTGAAAAGGCTCTGTACAAAAGAAGGATTAAAAGACAACATTGAAGTTGAACGCTTTTTAAACACTATTTCATAATTCATACAAAAACACTAGCATGGAAAATTATCTACTCGAAGTTTTTCAAAGACTGTTAGCATAGTCACAGCATGGGTAAATTTCGCAATATGGTGATCAAAAAGTGTTGCCTCGGTCGAATAGGGCGTCAGTTTTACCAGGTTTGAGGCGAGAAAACAGGTTTACAGACCTTATATATATTCAAGGTTACCCACTGAACTAATAATAATAATAATAATAATAATAATAATAATAATAATAATAATAATAATAATAATAATAATAATAATAATAATAAAAATAAATATCCGTATCCGGATATTTTTGAATCCGCAACTTTTTCTTTCCGGATACGAAAATATCCGCGTCCACACGCTATGTGATCACAGTGTATTCAAATCGAATTCGCCCGTCCACACGTATTCAGATTCACTCCGGATTCACTCTAATACCCAGGACAACTCTCCGGTAGACAACGTAAAGAGCTTGCAAATGTCAAGCCGCCTTCTGGCATAACTTATTTGAGCATTTAGTAGAGCAACATTTAGCTGCATACAAGCTAAAAGACTGGAAATAAGCCCAAGGAGCACAGAAGCTATTTGCCTTCGATCGGCGGCCATATTTAAATTTGCGCGGTAAACACTGGCGCCAATTTTGTGACGTCATCGTATCAGAAAATATCCTGATTCGACGGTCCACACGTATTCGAAATGTTATCAGATTCAAAACTTTCCACACTGGAGAGCGGATTTAAAAATATCTGGATTTGCTTGCGAATTCGCCGGATGCGTGTGGACGATAGCCGTATCCGGAAAGAAAAAGTTGCGGATTCAAAAATATCCGGATACGTGTGGACGGGGCCTAAAAACCTACATGTCGGCGCTCAAAGTTGAGGGTCAGCAGAATATGTAGCGGGAAGTCACTGGATGCCCGTGAACACAGTCTCCCTATCTAAAATATTTTACGCTTTGGGTTTTAAGGCTCAATTACTGTGCAATTTTCTCAGTAACTTGTCTTGCATCGCCGCTGCGAGACACGTTGCTGGAGAATTGTATAGTTAATAGCGTTGTCTCGCATTATTTTGTTTGTTTTTGCTATAGGTTTTGTTTTGTTGCACGCAACGTTGTTCGAAGTAGAGCTCAGTTCTACTTTTCATAGCGGATTGCAGCAACCTGGAACGTCGTTTCACATTCTATCAACCCTCCAGCAACTCCTTTTTGAATCCCCGTGTGACAAGGATGGAAAGAATTAAGAACGCGCATTCTCTCTAGAACTCTGCACTCTTTGCCGCCACTGTGGCCGCTGTAGCCTCGCTTAAAACAATCTGACCAATCACGATCTTGACCCAAATTAAATCCAGTTAAAAACGTAGCATTAAACGGAATATAGTTACAGAACCTAACAATACGGGAAACTCCTCCTCATTTCTTCTTGGAAGTTTTCTCTCTTTTGGATGTGCTGGGGCAAGAGGCATCATACTTCGACGATTTGCCCGCGCTAAAAAACACATTAAGAAGACTGGAAAGGCTCGATTTTCCATGCATAGCAAGGCGAACACAACAACAATAATGATAATAGAATTTAGCGGTGGAATTTCCACAACACTCGTGGCCCTTCATCCACTGATATCCTATTGGAATTTAGAATGTCATGATTTTTGCGGAATAAGGTTGCAATAATTAATACCATAAGTTATGGACCGCAAACTGGCCAATAGGAGCGCGTGAAATTACCTTGCCAAAAAATTACTGCATTAAATGACAATTCGGTGTAGAATGAAAATGAAGCGATTTAATTGACTCTCTAAGCCGGTAACCTCATTCTCAACCCACTTTCCGGAACGCTCAATATGCTATCTTGAACTTTCTTTCGGGCATTATGATAAACAATTTATTGATTGAGCTTATTCAGCCCGGATAGAGGGATATTGATCTCGTTATTTTTTGCGTTTGTGTAGACCTCATCTACGGCTCGGTCCTAACAAACGCAAAAACAAACTCAACCAAATATCCAGACCTGACGCTCAGCAAATAACCTGTTTATACTTTTGTTTATTAAAGTTGATCGCGTGGGTATGTACCGTCTATGCATCGACGAACGCTAATGAACGTTCCCCCTTCCCCTCCCCCCTACTTGAAACGGCATTCTCAAAGAGATTTTATCACTGTTATTATTACCCACTAATTGAATTTTATGAAAAACCATCATAAACCATCGTGTTCTGATAAGACCTGTCTATCAGACCATCACCCCAAGTATTCTCGCTGGATGCGAATAAACCTGTCTACAAGATCAGTATCTATTAGATCTTTTACCATTCTTGGTTTACGTCACAGCGGCCATGTTGGATGACCTTGACAAAGGTTTTGGTATTGGCTTCTTTTGTTAAATCATCCAACATGGCGGCCGTATCTCTTGTGATTTTACTTTCTCGTGTTTATAAAAGTAATACAGCAGTCCGCCTGTGTTGAAGTACACGAAGCTTAATCCACATCTTCACGGACAAACTTTCCTTGCCAAGTGTCAAGTCCGCCTGTGTTGAAGTACACGAAGCTAGTAATCTGCATCTACACGAACAAGGTTTCCTTGACAACGCTCTCCTTGTTGAAAAGGTAGCACCCTGTTTTCGGAACAAGGAGACCAGGGTCGGATCCAGGGGAGGGGTCCGTGGAGTCCGGTGCCCCCTTCCTTTACAACTCGTTGTATCAAAATGTGGTCACCTATAACCCCTTCCGTCAAAAAAAAAAAAAAAAAAAACCACCTGGATCCGCCCTTGGAGATTTATCAAGAAACAAACTTGAAAATTCTTGTGCACTACACGACAAGAACATAAAGCGGGCTCTACTTCGTGTTTCTTTTACGTTTGTAATACACAATTCATAATTCCACTCAAACAACAGCTCCACCAGTCAGGGCGTCTTAGTTTTCCTAAATGAACATTGCGGTCTGACGGACGTCATAAACATTCGATTTCAGAGAGATTTTTAGCTTTCATTGTAGATTCGCTTCGATACATAACTGTACAACAGTACCAGGCCGAAAGGGGTTATGGGTAAACAGTTAATGCCTATATTATGCGTACGCCATTGTTGTGTCCCTCGATCATTGCTTCAAGTTCTAGAAGAAATCAATGTTCAACAATGTTACAACAATTTGCAACACATAATAAGGAACTCATTAGCTGTTTACTCAGAATCATCCTCAGTCTTACTTTCGACTATTTAACCTCTTGACCACGTTTTTTTCAACTTGATGTGTAAATTTTTTAGCAGTCAACATGTCCTTTGATGCCGTAACCCGATTAAGTGTTTTGGCTCAGTGTCTGACGTAGCAACCGTAACTATCGAGCAGTGGAACTATGAATTTACACTCAAGAAAAATTTTGGATAAAATTTAACTAGAAATTGTTTCGCTGTATAAGGGTTGGGCCAGGCGTACGCGCGTAGCTTGTCTACAGCTATTTCAAAAAAGATTGCTGAAGGTTTCAAAACTGAAATGTATTGTGAATCATATGTAAATGTCAGCACAGAAGAAAACATGCCGGCCCCATACTGCAAAGAGATGCCCTGAAGAGTTATTAGGTTCACGTCGCCAACAGTGCATTTTGACCTTAGTACACAACATGCAACACGAAACAAAACCTTCAGCAATCTTTTTTGAAATAGCTGTACATGGTTCCATATAGGGGACGTCCTTATTCTTTGTCTACGGTTTACTCATGCCGGGGTATATCCGGCCTTTCACGCGTCTTGGGGATTAGATTCTGTTAAATGGGTTTATTGAATCAAAATACCTTTAGTCTAGTCCACAGTTTCATTGACCCAAAAGATCAAGGTCTAAACCATTTATATTGATATAACAAATATTATGATAAAGCTTGATCATGTTTGAAATCGTGAAAAAATGCGGAATTATTCAACGTTGAACTATTTTGGTTCACCTTGACACATCACAGATAATTACAGTCAAACCAGCTCAACCGTTCACCCCCAGGCTCCGTTAACGTTTTTAATTTCATTATTAATCGAATTTTAGAGACTGAGTTTCTTGTTTCCAAGGACGTTTTAGGGCGGGAGGAGAGTCTACAGAGCACGCAGTTGATATAATATATTCATAGAAATACAATAAACAACACACAATACAATGAATAGAACGACAATAGACCATAATAGATTTTATGAATACATTACATCAACTGAGTGCTCTGTAAATTCTCCCCCTGTAACCGTGTAGTGCCATATTGCACGCATCCATTGTGCGCACGATGTTTTTTGCGCGCGTTGATTGCAATGACGTCACTCGAATCCCGAGTAATGGGCGCAACATTAAGGTGGCGGGGAGTTGGCTGAGTTCGGAGAATTTTTGCTGTGATACCATAGAAAAGAACCAATTCCCCCTCGATTTACTATGGCATTTTAAAAATCCTCATCACTATTGTTCAAAATTACTCACACCCTCATGTGATAACCCCCCCACCCCCTCACTGTCTGTCGTTGTTTGGCTGAACCTCCCATACGTTCTTTGCAAAAGCTTTGTGTCCCTCCAAATCTCTTATCCCCCCACCCCCCGGGGCTTCAAATTATGACCGGCCCCTCGCTAAATACGAGGTTTAGATACTGAATTTCCTGCACGAAGCTACACCATCTAGTTATCGGAGAAAAGATTAATGAATAATAATAGTTAGAGCGATAAAACGAACAGTCGGGGAGGGGAGGGGGTCTGACTCCTTCGCTTGCCTTAACCAAAACGAATTGCATTACGCCCTCAAGTAGAGAAACGTCTAGCATAAATACCTAGCATTTTCAGGCTTCCATTTTGATAAAATATGATCCCAGACGACTTCCCCATTATCTCTCGACATGACTTGAACAATTAAGAGTTTACAAGCTGTCAAAATGAAATCAGAACTATACCATCTCGAAACTACAAGTACCAACACGGCTGACCCCTATTTATTAAAAAAACTTCCAATACCATTCCATTGATGCCTGTGTAATGTAAACACGCGTAAAACAGTTGGAATTTAAGTAACAGCTTTAGGGGGAGTGTAGCTTTTCCAGCATTCTAACCTGGGAAGTTCGTGTTTTCTGGAATCGTACCGACTTTGAATTTTCACAACTCGAGATCTTATGACTTCCGGGTCCATTTTTAGCTCTTTTTCTAGCTGTGTTAAATGTTGGTTGTGGAGATCACAGTCCAGTAGGAAATACCTGAGGAAAAACAAACGAATAATAACAATTTTTTACTGTATGTATAAAACAACACGTCTTCTAGTTTCATGTTTCATAGAATGTTTAAGGCCCTGTTACAAGGAGAAATTTTTCAAGCTGAAATGTGTGTGCAATGGCAATACAACACAAATATCACAGGAGTGTTTCACGGTGCAATTTTTTGCTGAAACTTGTTTCATGACAAACGTTTCGGTTGCATGCCCTGAAAGCAGTTCTACTTTTCGTGAAACTTTGTCACGACAAAAGTTCCACAAAGCTGAGGGTGTTACACTATGGAATTCCTTCTGAAACTTGTCTGGATAGTAAAAAGGAGGAAGAGGAGGAGGATTGTGGTAAACGAAACTCTGACAAGCTAGAAAATTTAAATCTTCGTTGTTTACGCTTTGTCTTTGATAATTATCTAGATAGTTACGAAAATTTACTTAAGCGTATTGATCAACCTAGCCTAATACAGTCTAGATATTGTAATATATTCCTTTTAGTCTACAAAGCTTTACATTCATGATCTCCATGTAAGCTCTTTAAGAGCGACTGTCTGTAAGGGTCGACAATCGGATTTCAGCGACCATTTTGTCAAATTCCTCATACTCTGCCAGAT
>JAAAQI020156364.1:0-10196 GCA_011800005.2 Stichodactyla mertensii | reverse complement strand
CTAAAACCACCCTATTTCACATTACTCATATGAGTGATTTTCAAAATAAAGTTTTTCCCTTGATATACACTTTAACTAAGCTTGTCATGTGGTTTGTGGTTTCAAAAAAAGATCAGAATGATCTTTGATTTAGAAATTGTCAAAAAAGCCAAATCAGGGGGGTGCACCGCCCTAGCCAAATTCCCCCATACAAATGCTAGAGCCTTATCTCGATAGATAGTAAGTTTCCTATTAGATAATTGGAGGGGGTGGGTGAGTGTTGGTTTGTTATCAACCGTAGGTATTCTAGTTTTATCATCGCGGTCGCCCAGCTCCGCCCGCCCTCAATAGTCAATCCATCACGACATTTTGTAGAATTAGTACAGGATAGTTTTCTTTTCTTTTTTTTTTAAGTTGAATTTTAACCTGGTAAATTTATTTTAGTCTGCGAGCATTAATTAGTCAGTATTTCGGAATGTTAAGACCATTTTTCATTGAAATCTGTGGCTTTACGATACTCTCAGCAGGGGTCCCCCTACTAAGACTGGAGAGTCGTACAGCTACTGATTTCAATGAAAAATGGTCTAAATTATGACAGCAAATACACCGTGAACAATAGATCAAAAGCAATTTGATTGTCAACATTGATAGACCGTGTCAGTCTTTATATTTTGATAAAGTTCGACATATTTACAAGAAATTCTTAATAAATCCGCGTAGGCTTTCTTTTATTTTCATTCCGGCCCCTGGTGGCGAATTTTATTGGTACACTTTTATAAATTGAATGATTAATCGGCATGAGGCATTAATAAAAAAATCGACAATATTTTCAAATGAAACATAGCTAACAGACGTGCTCAGATTTATAAGCTAATGAATGAATCTTGACTTTAAGGATTTCAATTTAGACAAAATTCAAGAAATAAAAACGCTTTTGCCGTGTAAACCAGTTAAATTAACTCGACTCGTACCACATTAACTCCCTAATCTCGAGGCCAAGCTTGAGTCTGAACGGATTTGAATAAATCATCAAGTATTGCGTAGTTTTTTTGTTCTTTGCCGAAATGGATAGTTGCTTTGCAAGAGGCGAAGTGATCAGCTTTCTACAAAATCTAACGTTCAAAGAAGAGGAATCTAATAATCTTTTTCGCCGTGCAGCGTGTTTTAGAGGTACACGACCTATTAGGCTACTGACAAAAGGTCACATGTACCCTTCAAATTATTGACATTTTTCAGTCTGAAGTCGCACTATTTTGATTATTTCTTGTTGAGTTTACGGAATGTTAAGCCTTCTGTCAAACAGAAAGCTGACATTGACCCAGGTTTTACAGATTTACAGCAAATTAATTGTATTTTTGGAAACATTCTCTCTCTAAAGTTTTAAAATGATAGGTCCTTTATGGCCTCATTAGTTGCTACGTGGTACAAAAAGCTCGAACCCTTCTTAAGCGAGCTCAGCCATGACAAGAGCTCTCAGTGTACTCCACGGAAGACTTTTAGCATTGAGTGCTAACTGATTTCATATTTTCCAAAATTTTGAATTACTCTGAACAAATATATTTTCCCCTAAATATAGCGTCGGTTAGGGTCTAGGTTTTGCAACACCTATTGTCATACTTGGGGGGATGCATTCTGTGTTACTGAAAAACGGAATGAATCACTGAGCTGTTTTGACTCTTGAATTCTTGTAAAAATCATAACGATTATTGTGAAATATCAAATACAAAGAACATGAAATATAGTTCCTTACCTCTACAGTTCGTCGTCAAGGCATACGATCTAGTTTATACTGAAGCAATTTGACATTGTCTCGTTAAATTTAAAGAGAGTGGTATAATATCAAAGCGAAGGCGACTGGAAAGAATGGCTAAGTCCTGCTGTGACCTTCGGAATGACTGCCGCTTGTGTAGTCGGAAATCCTAATTAACCTAAGCTTTATTTTTATGAAGCTTATGAATGAAGACGGCTTAATCACAGCTCGGCAGTGTTAGGCTCCAACGACTAACAATTAATGAAAAAATACAGAGGAATGTCACTATTAGAAGAAAACTGGAATGCTTCGGGAATAAATTGGAATCTAATAGTGGGCTGATACTAATGAGCGAAGGTCATTAATCGACACTCGGAACTGACCCTTGAGGTTCAATAAATGCTACTTATTTTTAATGATAATAATGTCATGCGCTTGAGTATCCTATTAAGGCATTTCACTCAAACTCTACAGTTTACTCAACATGGATGTGGTTGACAATGTTTCAGCCAGTAACGCTTAGTCTGAACGTCGCTTTTCTTCCGGATAAGTACCGGATCAGTGCATTAGTGCATTACTACTATGAGATTTGAAAATCTCCTTTTAACATTATATCATTAGCATTGTTGGTGTTTAGATACTAAGAAAATTAAACTTTTATCAGAAGGCTACAGTGTGTTTCTATACTACAAGCCAACCGAAACGCTGTACACAAGCTTTCCATGCTATAGGCTGGTTTTACGAGCTTTGAATTCGCACGCAGTACTAGGATGCAGTCGTAAACGCAAGCGGTTAGAGTTATGCAAGTAAACATCACTCGTCATAAGTTAGCAGAAACGGGAATCTAAATGTGAAGTTTATGCATATGTTTTTCAGAGAGGGGCTGGGGAAAGCTCCTTTAATTGGATGCATTGTTTTCACTGTGAAGCCCAATGGTATTCTGTTTTTTCACTGATCGTAAGAATCGGAGTTGAAAGAAAATTGGAAACCTACCGATTCCGATTCCGTCGTGTTTCAGACTCTGATTACATCTTCCTCCCTGCCGCTGCTCCCCCTCCCTCAAACTGCTTTACGACTCCCTTCCAATTCTGCTGCTAGTGAAAACCAGTCCTAAGTCGAACATACATAATATCTAGGCCATTATATACTATCTAAGGAGAAACGCAGTCGGAGTCCTTGGCTTCGCCTGTGTAATGCTTTGTATTTACAAGTACTGCCTAATATTTTATATACAGCTATTTCAGAAAAGGTTGACAGGGCGAACGGTGAATGGCGATCAGTGATTGGTGATTGCACGACCAAAGGGAAGTGGAGCAATAAGAATTTCTTTACATTAATTTCTTAAATACCTGAACAATGCCTGCTAAAGATCTTTGCTGAATGGTGCAGGCATTGTTTAGGTATTTAAGAAATGAATGTGAAGAAATTCTTATTGCTCCACACTTCCCTTCGATCGTGCAATCGCCAATCACCGATCGCCACTCGCCGTTCACCCACCAGCCTTCTCTGAAATAGCTGTATGTGTATATAGCCAATTCACTTATATACCTTATGTCGATACTCTTGGAATTGAAGTATTTTATAGGCACGTTCTCGTTTATGTTTTACTACGATCGATACGCATTTCAAGACAAAAGCAAAAGTCGTCGCGCATTTCGAGCCGACTTGGGAACACTGACGTTCCTGACGTCATTAGGACCAAGATGCATTTCGAGATGAAAAATAAGAAAATTGACAACAACGCATCATAGCTCCGAGATGGAAGAGTTTAAAAAGAGTAAATATTTCGCTCTTCATGATATGATTTCTTTTTATTATGTTTTATTCAATTTGAATTGTCTGCGAACTTGTCATCTTGATGCAATGACGATGATTTCTCTTTATGGTTGGAAACATTATCGACAAGGCAAAACAATTTTTTTCTTTTCTTTTCCACTTCTTTTTTCCTTTCCTTTCCTTTTTTTCTTTTCTTTTCTTTTCTTTTCTTTTCTTTTTTTTTCGGGATTTAGAAACTGATGAAGACACTTACATCCAATTCCAGGAACATATGCCTTAGTTTTCAATCTTCCACGCCCTTCCCCTCCACAAGCAGTGTATAGTAACATTGTCAGTTCATACAAAGCCATTACGAATTTCAATATTTTTAATGTAAGTGTACGACTAAAGTGGTCCTTTAGTAATTAATATATCTTTTTTTAGGTTTTTATTCACATAAAATTGAATGAATTGCTTCATTTATTTTCCATTTTCTTTTCTTACAGTACGTTCAGATTCTGGATTGTATCTCTCTTCTTTAAAATCCAAAAGACGAAAAATAGCTTTTCTGTCTTACGGCAAGACGGAAGAGTTTGCCCCTTTTTTTTTTTTCAGTTCCTGATATTTTAATACCCAGAGGCATAAAACAAAAACAAGCTAATGGAGGCAGAAAAAAGAAGGAAAAGAAATCTTAAGATACATGGCAGAAGATTAACCCAAATAACCGGCCTGGACTAATTTCCCGCCTACGTAAACATCAATTATGAATTGACACCCTCGGGCCAGAAACCATGCCAGGTCAAAAAGTAGAAGATCTTCTTTGAATTCGGTCTAATCTGATCATCAATCTCTCAGATGTCTTCTGAAGGGCTAGTTTTGATAGCAATACAATGATCTATCTAATAATACGCAATTTTTGTATTTACATTAGATCCACTTAAGCTTCTTCCCATTAGCCGATAAACTGCTGTGCCTGAATTAGCCAGCCTATTTATTTTAAGTATTCGTTTTTAAATGATTCATTGAACAGATTCTATAGGGTTTGGTAGAAATGTATATACCTGGAAGATTTCCAGTGCTCACATCGTATAACGCACGGGTGTGCGTTGTTTATAGCCAACGCGAAATCACAAGATGGTTTTAGCCAACGAGATTTTGGTCATCGTATGAAGTTTGGATATTAAATAGGTATATTATAATACAGTCTTTTGCACACATCAGGTATAAGGAGATGTAGCCAATGTAGCTGGAAGGAAATCACATATGGTGAAATACTTCTTCTGGTGGTTTATACCATATACCGTATCGTGTCATAGAATCATATATATACATATATACACACACCATGTAGATTTTATCTAGTTGTCCACAAAACAATCTCCCAGTTCGATATATCAAATAATGCTGATATGAAAGTAACCCAAAGATTTTTTGAAAATAGATGTAAATAATTATGTTCATATACATGAAGTTAATCGAAGTTATTTTCAAGTTAATTTCTTACCTTTCAGTTTTCTTAAGACCAATAAATACGCATTACAAGGGCAGTACAAGAGCACTTTAACACCTTCATCCACTGTTTCCAAACCCGACTGACTGAGGCTATTTATACTAACAAACCCCCAAAAAAACGTTTTGGCTGCTCCCAATAAGTGAATCTACCACTCAGCCGTACTTGAAAAGGATTATCTCAAATCCATAATGGGATTTGAGAGTTTAATAAGGAATATAACGGCAGGAGTTTGGCCAAAAAGTGTTTTGTAAAACCTTTTTGGCCTCTCCGTCTATGACTATCGGACATTTTAGGGTTTTTTCCATGACAAGGAAAATGAAACTTCCGGATTTCGATGTCAGGTTGTCTTCGTTACTTCAAATAACTTTTGGAATACATACGCTATATTTTAATAATGAGGAAAAATGGAAGAGAGGAACACCACTTAGATTAATATATGTGATTCAGTTCACATTTCTCAGCCGCAGAATCCTTCATATTGTTGGCAGGAAATCTTAACGTGTTATTATATTCAAATGGAAAAAACTGCCTTGTGATAAAAATTAAAGATAAAACAGACTGTCCATCGTCATAACATGTAATAAGTGTGGTGTACAGTCCTTACCTGGTTCATTTCGTTTGCCATTATGTGAAAAAGAATTAAATCTATTAATCAAAGAACCGAAATAATTTCCAAGGATTCTGCATCATATAAGGGTGCCACGTGTCTGATAGAGAGATCGAAATCTGGAGATGACTTTGCTTTAAAGACTGATATTCAGATTTCCAATGTGTTT
Organism: Stichodactyla mertensii; assembly: GCA_011800005.2. Lineage (NCBI taxonomy): Eukaryota > Metazoa > Cnidaria > Anthozoa > Actiniaria > Stichodactylidae > Stichodactyla > Stichodactyla mertensii. The sequence continues at coordinate 4,423 of JAAAQI020156364.1, read as the reverse complement.
GTCTTATGAAAGATGCGTAGTTTCACTAAGTAGCTATTACGTCTGTCGACATTTTATATTTTACGTGCATGAGAACACGTTCTAAAAAACTGCCGTTTCACAAGGACTGTTGTCGTAGTTGGCAGAGCCTATGTGTGTCACAGGCGTGGTCCTCCGTGGCTGTGTACTTTATAGGAGTCTTGTCACAGCTGAAAGCAACAAAACAAGCCAAGCTCGTAAGGCCAGTAAGTCATCGATTTAGATGCTGTCATTTTAGTCTTTTTAAAATGGCAGGCTTATATGCTTCCAAACATCAAATGTGTGTCTTACAAGTCAGCTAATATATCCTTAAACAACAGACGTTTGATTTTGGTCTCGGTCTTGTGTTACTTGTTGCTTTTGGCTGTGACAACTTTTTTTGAAAAAGGTGTATATCATACATTACATTATATGACTCTGGTGTTCGACCAAGATTATATTTATTCATGGCGTTCTTGCAATGCGAGAAAATATTGCAATCCGATCACGCTTTTCAGTGTACATTACTCGCTTACAGATCCTACAGTCCATGTACAATTCACGATAAAAAGCGAGAAGTAATCCAAAAGTTTCACATAAAGTTTTTTCCTAGATCTACTAGCAGCCTTCGACAATATTTCGACGAGGATAGAAAATTCTGGAGTAATGACGTCAAAGTTAAATATTATCAAAGTTATGTGATGTAAGGTATTTAGGATTAGGATTAAGAGCAACAGACGAAGATTGCAGATTCACCTAGTCATATACGATTTGATAACTGGAACTGGTCATCTCAATTTTGCGCAATCTACTCTACCGCGAGACATATCTCCCTATTTCCTTCCGTTTAGCAGCCTTAGCTACAGTGTCACTCTGAAATAAGGTCTAGCAAGTTTAATTAAATCTTGTGATTTGGCTCGCTTGTTTTGACTTTCTTTTATATGATGGTTTTTCCTTTTTTCCTTTTTTTTTTTTTTTTTTTTTGGTACATTAAGATTTATCACTTACAGTTTTTCTTGATCGTTCTTCTCGTTCCGTTTTGTAGTTTTTAGACCTCTTAGTCGTCAGATTGGTTCCTTACGTCGAGTTTGATTGCGTTTTCTGTAATTTTCTTCTCTTCCTCCTGAAACAAGTGAACACACATGTTAATTGATACTCGGCTTGTGCTTTTCCTTGTTCATACAGTAGTTTTGTCGCCCTCTTTGAGTACTTCGGAAGCTTTGTTTTTCGATGTTTGTCGCGAAATTGATACAATTTCGAACATGATCGATGCGGGCCGCAAAGAAACAAAAAATTGAAATGCAAATATTTTATTCATTCCAATTTCACTATTTGAATGTTTCCAGTGGTTTTCCAATATACGTTACTTAGATTTTGCTCAACTTAAACCACGAAGTTAAACCTCATTTGCGCGTAAATGAAATTAAGGGTCGCGTAATTTTTGATGAAAGTCAAAGCTGTTATATAATCAGTCACCAAGCTACCACTTATGAATAAATTCTCAACGTGATTGGCTATCCACACACCTAATATCGATCGCTAAGTATTATAGCCAGCGCTATTAATCCGCCACCCCAACAACCCAAACTCATAGTTTTTTCCCCTCTAAGTATGTACGAACATTCAGTAATCTATTGCTTATAGTCGATGGAGCATAGAATATATAGACCGATTATAGACCATGTAGACCATCTTTTTCTTGTGAAATAATTAATGTTGGAGGCATTTTTTAATTTAATTGGTGACAAGAGAGCAAACGTAGCTATCAGTCTGTAAACACATAGAGTCGAATATACACTTATTTCAGAAAACGTTGTCGCAGCCGAAACTGCAACAAGCAACCAAGATCGCGAGGATTTTGGTGATTTGTCCAATTTTGTCCTGCTGTTTATCCATTCAGATGCGGTCATTTTTAAATGTCTTTGTACAATGGCAGGCTGCTGTGCTTCCCAAGTTCAATTGTGAGCCCGATAACTCAGCTAACTAGCGACTTCTGTCTTCAGTCCGACATGTCACTTGGTGCTTTTGGCTGTGATAACGTTTTTTTTTTTTTTGAAATAAGTGCCTATATCCGTCACCCACTAGTAACTTAGTATCTTGTCATACATGTACCATTATACCATTAAGAAAGTCGAGCCATCTTATCCAAATGCAAATATACACCGACTAATCAAAATGATATCGAAGACTGACTGCTGATTCATTAATATCTTGATTATGATCGTTCCCTATGATCTTCTGTACTGATATAAAGTACATGTCCTACTTATATTATATTGGGTCCACTGCATTTTATTTTTCAGTGCTCATAATTCCTCCCTGGTTGCCGTAAACTCTTTCGCAGCCGCTGTCAGTCGCGTGACGACCCTTAAATCGGTTGTGAATTAAGGGGACTGTGATTACCGAGAATGTCCACTTTTCGTCTAACCCCCCAAGATTTACTCTTTAATTTGCCTAACCCTTAGACAATCATGGTCAGTTTTGATCTCCAGGATTTTAATTGTTTCCGCATTACCCCAAGATTACTCTCTTCCCCTCCCCCGCCAAGATTTTCAATCACTGTTTTATCCAGCATACACTACCAAGATTTCCATTAAATTCTAATACTTCTCCCTTAACTCAAACATCCATCTAGAGGCCGGGGAATGTGGCCTTTTCATCGAAAAAAGGTGTTTTTGATCACGCAATCAAATAAAATAATAAAATATGTTAAATGTGTTTCCAAAATATCTTCCAAAATTTAATCTTCTTTTTCAAAATGTTGCCGTTCGAAAGTGATAAAGAGTCCATTTCTATATAGATATATATACTCATATTAACCGAGCGCAAGGGCTGCCCGTAAGTTATGGACCGAGTTTTTTCCCACTGCCTTATGGTCCAGGCGCGTAGCGCGCGGGCCACTAAAAAAGTGGGAAAAACGTGATTCCATAACTTACTACGGATCGAGCAAGCGAGGTAGATAAGATATTTATTATATGGCGAGGCGAACACAAAAACAGGGTTGGTGTTCCATACCTCAAGTTATGGACCACAAATTAGCCAATGAGAGCGCGAGAAATTTCCTTGCCATAAATTAGAGTATAGTTTCACATAGGTAAGTTGATAGGTACCTACGTGCATGGTTTGGACCTAACTGACTTCAAAACAGTTCTCTCATTCAATAACAAAAACAAAGTTAGATTTAGCCTACACGTCTTATAACTGAATAATATCTTTTTGAAGTAGGTGGTCTGTTTTTAGATTTTCCTAATTATGTTAGCCGAATTTGAAGACATAATTAGTTGTTTGTCCGCTTAGAAAAAGGGTTTCTAACTTTCAGCTATTTTTTCCTTACATTTTCTCTGACGCATTTTTATCTAGGGTTTCAATCAACCAAAAATGCTTTACACAAATTAAAATTTATTGCATTGAATAATACCCTGTGATAAAACATAATAAACTTTAATAATTTATGAGTAAAAAGAAAAAGATAGAAGGGAGGAACTAAAAAAAGACAACTACAAAATACTAAACAAAGACAAAGCAGTTAAGTATTTAAAAATCTAGTGGGATACACGTAGAATAATTCTATATTTAGTCTTCCCCACATTTTTCCAACACCTTGGGACCCCATGCGGTGTTAGCCTACTAAAACTTTGATTCCTTAATCCTGAATATTTCCTTATTTCAGCCAAGTAATTGTTTTGAAATCTCAATCTCATTGCTGTGCTCAATTTTCTATCAACTATCGAAACGCAATATGTTCTTTTCAGTGGAATTGATTATGAGATCCAAAACATATCAATCTACCAGTCATAACTGTTGTCAGTTTTTAATTGGTGTAATCACTATGAATTGAAGTAAATGGGAATCTTTACGAAGATTAATTTTTTCTTTCTTTAGTACAGTTAAGAACAGTCTCAAAGCTTTTATTACGTTTGAAACAAACAAACAAACAAACAAACAAAAAAAATAATAATAATTAACTGATTTTATTATGAGTGATTAAAAACTTGAAATGTTATCTCTGGTGTTCCCTTTCACGTGTTCTTTTTTAAATTAAGTTGATTTATTTGAACATCGAGTACAGAAATATGACTTAAACATTTTCCATTTTTCATTTTTCCCACAATTTTTACTTTCTAAACTAAAATTTAAAGTTTCTTTTTCCTCGAAAGGACTTGTTTCTACTCGTGCTTCAGGGAAACGTTGATAAGGTTTTCTATTTCTCCACTGACAATTGAAATAAACACAAAACAATACAAAAATTATCTCTCTCTATAAAAACAATGATTAAAAATAAGGCAAAGATAAAACAATAGTCATCGATTCAATAAGGTAATAAAAGAAAATAATTCCAAGAATTATGTTTTTAGAGCAGATTTCGTATGACTGTGAAAAAGTCGCGGCACGAACACGGCGCGGACACGGTCAAGGCGCGGCAAGG
>JAAAQI020156353.1:0-10196 GCA_011800005.2 Stichodactyla mertensii | reverse complement strand
CTTTGTTTGGAAGCCTTTGTGAATCTTATAAATAAGCCAGTTAAATGTCTTTGTTTGGAAACCTTTGTGAATCATATTATAAGCCAGTTAAATCCTCGGCTTTTATCCATATACATCCCTCAGGCCTGTGGCCCTCGGGATGTATATGTCTAAAAGCCTCGGTTCTTGGGATTTAACTCTTACATAACATACTTTGCTAGGCAGAGGAAATTTTAAGTTTGATGTCATGACAGAACATTGCCACTGCATGTTCATGGGTACACCATGCACAGATAGCCTGTGTAGCATACAAACTGTACAAACTGTTTGACATGCAGGCTCTGCACAGACAACTTTCTACTTTTTCTGCAGGCTACTACAAATTCTCATATATGTTCTGTCACATAGCAACAGCCATAATGGGCCAAAATATCATTGCTTTAAAGCAATATACTAGGCTTTTTGGAAAAGGTTTTTGGCTTTTATTAAAACACTTCATTATCAACAAATGCATACCCTGTATACCCATGTCAGTATACAGGGATGGGGGAGACACAGGGGGGCTGGACCCCTCTACTTTTTATGAGAATGACATATTGCATACTCTATGATAAAGCAGAAAGGATCTACAAAGCCTTCAAGCTAGCCCCCCATCTAGCCCCCTCCCCCCCAATTTCAGAATTGCTCCACCATCTCTAGTATAGTGTGGTATTTAATTGAAGAATTACCAGGTGCAACCTTCAAGCAGAATTCAAAGTCCCATTATTCCTCTGCTCCAAAACTTTATGGATCTGCCCCAGCAGTCTCTAAACTGTTCATTAATTATTTGTCAGCTTATTTGTTTTTCTCTTCAGCCTTGTGGAGTTGATTATGAGCTGAAGACATATGTCTCTGAATCTGCTGAGGAAAAGCCACACAAGAGGTAAATGAACAGAGCAATATGGTCAGCTTACTTGTCTGGAGAGAGTGGGCCCAGGAAAGAGGCCAACCCTTTCCTACTTGCACACCCATACCCCTTTTGAGAAAAAAAAGGGGTGCTCTCCTCGTTCCAGGTACATGTGTGTGGGAGGCAAGGAGGGATGCACATGGCATAGTAGGTTACAATATTTTAATTGTTTAGTGAATAATCCCCATTCCAATTTTTTGATTTTATAATGTCAGGGACACAGTTCGACTTGCAATCCGTAAACTAACATATGCACCAGAGAGACCACAGCCACAGGTAAGAACTCCTTGTACCAAGAAATGTGTATTGCATGTTTCAAATTACTAGTATTTACACTGAATTATTTAAAATGAATTTCTTATTTGCATGTTTTTACATTTCAACATCCATTTTGAATTTCAGTCAATACGTTTGAAGTGGAATCTCCTTTCACCACCATCTAAAGGCCACCTATATTTTATGTAGGGAGATTTATTGTCAAACAAAAATGATGTGCAGCCCGAGTTTATTTGTATTTTCGTTTCATTTGGGACACATTAGTGCTTTATTGTAGTTTTTTCATCAACATCCAAGCTAGAAAGATAATGATTTCAGAAACGTTTGGATTATGTTGGATTTTTGTCATTGTACAGCCGTTTGCTGAAGCAGAGAAAGACTTTATGATGAGTTCATATCCTCTCCATGTAGAAGCAAGCTTAGACAAAGGAGTGAGTACAAGTTTAACCTGTGTACAGCCACTGCTCACCCCTCCTGAACAGTGCCTGTACACAGGCTAACTCCATTTGGTTGTAGTTAACATGGACAGATTTACATGTAGATGGGGCCCAAGGGGTCACGCCTCCTTATATTTTCGGATCCCCCAGACCTCCGTTGGTTAGTTATAGACATTCCTCTAACACAGACGTTTTCTGGCCCCCTTTCCGGCTCCCCCTTTCTTCAATTCCTGGATCCACCCCTGGTTAATGGTGAACACACAATAGGCCAGGACATGTCTTTAGTGATGGATAAGTCTGTGCAAGATAAATGAATGGATTGGTTGACCATAGATTCATTTTTCCGTTTGACAGAGGAGGTTAAGCTGTTTATTGTTGTTGTTGCTGTTTTTAGTTATACTACCATGGAGAAACTATAGCAGTCAATGTTCACGTGTCCAATCGTTCATCCAAGACATGCAAGAAAGTTAAAATAACAGGTACAATTTAACATGCTGCTGCATTGTCATCGAGAATCAAGTAACTACAGGCGAATCCAGCCTCCACCCCTCTTCCCCGCCTCCTCCCCCTCCCCTTCCCCCTCCCCTTCCCCCTCCCCAAGCCAGAGTCTACACAGCTTCTCTGCCCAAAGTAAAAGCTTCGTCTCAAACGTGGCAAACGTTTGAGTCATAGCGCTTTTAGATAGCCGAAAATCATAAGATGATACCGTACGTTGCATCTACCGGTGAACAGGCGCGCCGGAAACATGTTCTGTGCACTGTTAAACTTCAAAGTTTTAGTCTTTCAAACTTCAAAGTAAATGAATAAATTTTGCGATTTTCTAAACTAGACTTATTCCGCATATCTTCTGAGAGCGCCACTCTGTGCTGTTTTCTCATGTAAATATATTGGCAGCAGTTCTGGAAAATCGTGGAACATGGAAAAAAGGCGGCAGGAATTTTGAAGCCTTAAATTTTCAAGTTAGGGTGGAAAGACTTTTTGAAGTTTGACGGCGCGACAGAACAGTTTGGTCGCGGCTGTTCACGGGTAGATGCAACTGACGGTGTAAATCCACAATGGTGAGGAAGATTAATCTTGATTGTGTTTTACAGTGCGACAGTTCGCAGACATATGTCTGTTCTCGACCGCTCAATACAAATGTCCAGTAGCTGTGCTAGAGTCGGAGTAAGTAAATATCTGTAACTATACAGATTGTACTGTACTGACTGCAACTGGACATCGTACTGATAGTTTTACTCTGATGCAAGCTAAATGCAACATCAAGAAGATGTCAAGCTTAACCTTTCTTGCAACGAAACAATTTGCCACTTTAGGAACGAGTGGACTGGAACCGAGTTCGGTTCCGAACGGATTATGGGGATTGCTTGAAGGGACAGATTCTTGACTGATTCAGTTCTGACCAGTGGTACCGGTATACCAAAAGCTCGCATTTTTTTGGCTGTGGACATCAGTCCATTCCCTATGAATGAAAGGAAGTAAACTTTCCAAGCAACGATACGAAATAAGAGCTCATAAAATTCCTTTCATTCATAATCATATTAAACCATGCATTACGGTGCGCGCAACCGTTACTTTGGATATCTACTCTTCTTGCACCCATCAACCCATTCGTCTCCTCGACTCTACTTCGTCCCTTATTCAGTTTTTCCTTTCGTCATATGTCAATACTTATTGTTTGAATTTTGTTAAACATCAGGGATGGCTTTCCAGTCGGTCAGAGTGGTACTCTATCTAAAGTCTACTGTCTGACTCCTCTTTTGGATAATAACAGGGTGCGTATTTGTTCATTTCAGCTGTTAAAATATCAATTGTGCCTGCGATCGTCAGGCCTTTCGTTGCAAGTCACACAGCGGTGCAATGTTAACTAGTATGGCGACGATGACGTCACATCACAGAAATTATGTTAAAGTGCGCTGTCTTTCCGTGTTTTTTGTTGTTGTTGTTGTTGTTGCGGCTTCACTTATTGATTATTAATTTATTCCTTTTGTATAGGACAAGAGAGGACTCGCATTGGATGGTAAACTTAAACACGAAGACACAAATCTAGCCTCATCAACCACGTGAGTGTTCCGCACATGTCTGTTAAGTTTTTTTTTAAACAAGCTATTATTAACTACGCTTTCATAATGTATTGCAAATACTATTGTTAGTAATTTTTTATGTTTTCCGCACAGACTTGATCCTAGTATACCTAAAGAAAACCTTGGTATCATAGTACAATACAAAGTCAAAGTCCGCATAATCGTGGCCTATGGAGGGTACGTACTCAAGCAGACCTAAAACTGGAACATCTTGCTGCATTTATTTATTTTTAATTCTCCCCTCTCTGCTAACTGTTAATGCCCAAGAAATCCTGGTGTAAGCGGGACAAAACTAAATGGAGGATCAAGGGGGAGGGGAGTATCATTAGATTCGAGGGAGCTATTATGAGATTCAGGGGCGGATCCAGGATTTTGTTCAGGGAGGGGTGCAGGGCACAAAGTCAGGCGGGGGGGGGGTGTGCAAACCTCGGAATCAAAGAAAGAAAATACTTCGTATTGGGTATCTTCTAGGACAAAGTTTTGCTCAGAGGGGGGGGGTGCGCACCCCCTGCACCCCCTGGATCAGCCCCTGAGATTGATCATTTCCAAAGGGTAAAATATCTAAAGGCGTCCAAACAGAAGTGCCTACCCAAAATCAGAATGAAAAAATGAGTTGGCTATTATTACTCTTACATTTGGTTACGCCGCTGCAGGTCTATTGCTGATGGGCTGTGCCTGCCTCGTTAGCTATGGACTCACAGCCCATAAGGTCAAGAAGATCCTTTAAATGGGATTACACATGGGAAGCCTGGAAAGATCTTTTGACTGTTTTGCCATTATTTGACCACCTCGTTATTTTAGCAATTTATATAATACTGTGGCTGATTGTTGGTTTGTGTTCTCTTAGGGACTTGACTTTAGAATTACCATTTATGCTTACACATCCAAAGCCCATTGAAGAACCTACTCCACCACCCACACCAAAACCTCCAAACGAGCAAGCTGCTGCTAGTAAGTTGCCTGTCATGCTACACTAAAACCATTTGGGATAATTTTCAATACGGTAGGGGCAGATCCAGTATTTTTTGAAGGACCTTTTGACCTTCGAAAATTTTATGAGGGGGGAGGGGTGCACCATTATGATCGAGACTCGAGCACCAAGAGTAACTAATATTAAATTCATAATTGACTGTCAAGTTGTCTAACACACCTGTGGCCCACCCTCCATCCTAGAATTGGAATTTTTAGTATTTCATGTTTCCGGAGGGAGGGGGAAAAAAACCGGAGAATTTGGCCGGAAAGAATTCCTTGAGGCCCTGGAGAGGACCAACAAATAACTCTACTCACATGTGATAGCGAGTCCGAGTATTGAGCCCACTACCTCACTGGTGAGAGGCAGCGCACTAAGAGCACACATCACCCTTGATTCCCATAGGTTTAGAAGACTTGTTATGATTAATGAGCTGTTTGCTTGGTTTAGGTGGAGAAAATCCAGAAGCGCCTGCGCCAGTAGATCATAACTTGATAGACTTTGATACAGAGTAAGTCAGTGTTGAACTTTAGAAAAGTTTTCGTATGAGTGGGAAACGTACGGCCGGGTATTAACTTTACAGCACGTACACGGTACGGCCTGCCTGCTACCACGAATTTCTAGCGAATCGGCGAATCCCAACGCGTGGTTATGGTTCCGGTAAAGTACAATACGAGTTTGCCGTGTCGTTTCCCATTTATGCGACATCCACTCAAACCACTTACTCCAATATTTCTACAGTCATTACATTTGACAATTTCTCGACCCCCCCCCCCCCCACCGTTCAGGATATCAGAAAATCCTGGTGGAGTTGGGGGGGGGGGGGGGCGCGATTAAATAAAAATTAAATGGGGTTCTGGGGCTCAGGTAATAGACAATAGCGGAAATCTATATAATAATGGAATTTAGCAGTGACATTTCCACAACATTGGGAGTGGTTTTTCATCCACTGGTTTCCAATTGGATTTTTGAATGTTAATATTTGAGGGGAGGAAAGCCAGAGAACCCGGAGAAAACCCTTCGGAGCATAGGAGAGATCCAACAAACAACTCTATCCACATGTGATAGCGGGTCCGATTATCGAACTCACGACGATAGCGATGAGCGAGTGCTCCCACCAAACCACCCGTGCTTTCCCCATCTGGGAATGTTTTGGATGTCCTTCATGTCCCATCGTATTTCTAACAATTGGTCTCTTGACTTTTATTTTTTTAGTGGACCAGATAAGCATGATGATCATGATGATTTGATTTTCGAGGATTTTGCGCGTCTGAGATTAAAGGGAACTGACCTCACCGAATCAGCAGATGCGTAGAACCAGGAAGACCGCTGACTGATTTTTTTGAGTGATGTTTTTTTACGCTACTCACGTAAATACAAGAGCTATTTCCGCCGATTAGAATCGCCAAGAAGAGAATGGAAATCTAAGATGATGTTTTTCAATTTTAATGTGGTAAAAATGGTAGGGATGATAAAAAGGTAGAATCACCTGCATCGGTTTTAATGCCGTTTGCAAAAAATTGACAGCAATCTTACCTCAATCAGTCAATCGTTGACTTTTAAGGTAATAGAGTGGTTTTATTTAACCAGTAAAAAAATAGTACGCATAATAGTAGTAGACTCTAAACCCATTGTTTTCTTTTGTTCATCAACCAGTACAAACTAAATAGTCATCTTTCTTTCACGGGTTAAATAAAGTCACTCTATTAAGTTAATGATTTAGAGTAATTCCATTGTTTTCTCTTGTGTCTATTTGTCTTTTAGACTTTAACTATTAGTTTTTGTTTCACGGATTAAGTGTCATCACTCTAATAAGGGACCGTTACCTGGCGGGGCGGGCTGGCAGGAGTGAGGGGGAGGGGTCATCGAAAATGCAAGACGTTGAGAAGGGGGTCAAAGCTTTTTGTTCTTTATGATGAATCTTGCCAGCTCCCCTGGCATAAATAATAAATGGTCCCTAAGCTCATTGTTTTACTTGTAACACCATGAAGAAAGTTCGTATTCCAGTGTTTAATAGTTGTGTTAGGAAAGCATTAACGTTTTTGCAGTAGGCGCAAAAAATGATCAATAGAACCAATATGAACTATTGCGAAACTCAAAAGGGCTGCGTATGCAATCATTGTGTCAGCAGTTCATACAATTGTTCTTGATTTGGTCAGCATATTGAACCATGTTTTTTAGACTACGCGACTAGGCAACTATAATGCCCACACCGCCAGACGGGAAGCTAAGATAACGTGTCTGGTTCATAATTTTTCATATAACATTCTATGGAAGTCGACCAAGAAATTCTCTGAGATAACAAAATTAGATATTTTCCTCGGACCGCTATCACAGCTCTTAATTCCATAAAGTTCCTAAAATTTATGATGCTAGGTGTTACTCATGTAGCCAAGTTATCAGTTTAAAGCATTAACACCGTAACTTGGAGGTTTTGATTATTTGTTCAAATTTAATTTCCTAACTCAAAGTTTTAGTTGTAATAATACCTTATCCAGGTCGTGCTTTTCATCGTAAAGTGCACTAACTACTTGTTTTTTCATTTAGAAAGTATGACTATAGTGTTCTTCAAGTCAAATCTCATAGGGTAGGAGAGGGTAGGGTTTGATTAGGAAATATCGCGTGACTCGATTCCACACGGATGAGTATTGATAGGTGCACCTTTTTTTTTTTTTTCACGTCTGAGAGTAGTTTTACGACCTCATTATCCCCCAAAAATCCCCAAATCTTTAAAATATTCATGAAATGATCTAAATGTTAATTAATATTGCAATTAATTATAAACCATTATTCATATTGAAAATAATTTTAGTATATAGTAAAGGACAAAATCTGTCCAAGTAACCATTTGTGTAATAATAAGCAGTCGTAATAATACCAACTTTTGACGTTTGGCTTCAGTGTGTGCGAGACAGCGCATATCAATTTAACCAACCAAAACTATTGGTGACCTGACTCTTTACCGTCATGCATTGCAACAGCAATTCAGTTATGTTTTAGGCTGTCTTGGGGGCCATTTGGTGTTAGAGCATGTTTCCGTATGACTATTGAAAGTGGTTAAGGCACAGCAAGGCACGTCGAAATTCTAGAAAACATCACAATCGCGGCAAGGTGCGCTTATGGCACCGATCGTACCGCGAGCTTTTCAGAGTCCTACGGAGTCTGCTCTATGCCCGGGTTTTCCCGCTAGTTTGATAATGAAATGGGCAATAGTTTTCGTTTTAAGGAGGCTTCCTACAGACTGTTTTCTTTTCAAAATTATTGAATAGAAACCAAGAAATTTTGAATTTGAGGGATTAAAGATTGCGCCTTGAATAATTCGAAATCCGCTTATACGAATTTCTCCAAACTTTCGTATGCTTCTAGGCAAACTCCTATATTAGCGCGTTGTGTGTCGTTTTAAAAGTTTTGATCGAAAAACGCGTAAAATTGCTGCTAATCAAAAATGGTGACGTCATCGTTTCGTCGCTATCGTAACTCCGATGTAAACAGAACACACACCATTAAAAACTTCACTCTTTGTGTAGTAAGTGGGTGAAATTTCGAAAGTGTGGGTGCTTGCATAGAAGAACTACAGCTGTTTTAAGTTGACCGGTCGAGCACCACCAAAACTGTAGGTAGCCTCCTTTAAGTTGAGGATACTGTGATTGTCTCGATCGCACTGATGTTAATACGCATATGGAGCTATATTTGATTGCCAGTATTGATACTATTAACCATTGAATAATGAAATCCTCTTATAAAAAAGTACAGAGGAATAGTAAATAACAAGTGGAATAGTAAGTAATAAATGAAGTATCGTTTGAAATGGCATAAATTTTCGGGATAAAATATAGTTGGGACAAATTGAGGTGCTAGTGGTTTTGGGGCGTCTTGTATCGGCATAGTTCACTTTGCAAGCAACTTTAAAAATTATTACTGTTATTTGGGACCCTACCTCGAGACATGATGCTGATGTGCTGTATGGCGGGGCGAAACTATTGACTGGTCAGCTGGAGATTTCGGCTCCATAATGATTAAGCCTTGTTCACACTAGCGTCGTAATCGTAATCGTAAGCAACGTACGCAGACTCAGTAGCGTATATCAGTAGCAGACTCAGTGCTTGTCTTTTTCACACTGAAGTGTGAAAAAGACAAGCACTGTTAATGAGCAGTACGCTACTGAGTCTGCGTACGTTGCTTACGATTACGATTACGACGCTAGTGTGAACCAGGCTTTGAGGACCATGTAAGATTAACCCATTGCTTTGATCAGCAATTCATATCGTTTGGTCCCCCTCTGCCAGTCTTAACCCGTTTTTGCATCTCAAAAAAACAAGAATGGTGACTCTGACATTTTATTTCATATTTCAAGTCAGAATTGCGTAGAGTATATAGCTAATTCAACGTTGTCGCTGAAAAAAAGCTTAAGCCTAAAGCTTTGAGAGCGGAGTCATGGATTTTTTTTCACCGTGGCATTATTAAAATAAGAAACTCACTGTATGCTTGCAAATTCTACAACTTGGATACATATTCCTTAATTTCTTAGATAGCCTACGGCGACGTTTATTAGTAAACAAAAGATAGTTGAAAGCCTTTAGGCTTTTTTTCAGCGACATCGTCAATTGAAATAGCTGTATACGAGACATGTCCTGAACATATGTATTTAGCGGTTAGAAGAGCTTCAAGGTTTGAATTTAGCCTCCCCTCTAAAGCTCATGTACTAGTTAACGGTAATGACACGACTTTTGCTTGTACATTACTTAAGGTGGCTCCCACCTAATTGGGAGCAGATTTTAAAACTTTTTTTAACTCGATCGCGCTTCGCCTCTTTGAGCCGATTAGTTTGATTTTTATGTATATTGTAGTCCATTTATTCTAGATTATGTTGTTGTAGATAACTTTTTTAAATTATTAATTTGTTTCACAGCTATATTCGATTTTGAAGCTCTTATAATTTTCTTTTTTTCAAACCCTGTGGCTAAATGCCCGGAAGCCGGTCGCGGTCTCAAATAGACTAAATGCCCGGCAGTCCAACTTTAGCAAAAAAGTCGAGAAAATGACTACCGCTAATGAAATCAAACTAGTCCACGGCCGGTCGCAACTTTCACAAAAATCGATAAAATGGCTAACGATAATGAAATCAAACTAGTCTAAGTTTAAGGTGCACATGAACCCTGAGACAATACTTTCAGTATTGATTCTACATGAAGTCAATAGTTGAATGGTAAAATATTTCCTCATCTCAATGTTGCGTTTTTAAGTTATGAAACTTTATTCTTCCAATATGCTAACGACTGTGACGTCTACTAAGGCTTCATTAAATATACAAATCTTGACTGGCTCAAACAAGCAGTATGGAAGGGATAAATACCGAGAAGCGAGGCTTTTAGCCATATACATCCCGAGGGATGTATATGGATAAAAGCCGAGCTTCGAGGTATTTAACTACTTTATTATATGATTGACAAAGGTTTCCAAACAACGAATTGTAATGAGTTCATACCTCTATAAAGAAAACCACCAAA
>JAAAQI020156341.1:8448-25384 GCA_011800005.2 Stichodactyla mertensii | reverse complement strand
CGTATTTCTGATGTTTGTCATCAAAATCAAAGTCTTTTAGCATAGTTAGGAACTCTGATGATTCCTTTGCAAAAACATAACAACACTAATAATAACAATAATAACACTAATAATAATAATAACACTAATAACAATAATAACACTAATAACAATAATAACACTAATAACAATAATAACACTAATAATAATAATAACACTAATAATAACACTAATAATAATAATAACACTAATAATAATAATAACACTAATAATAATAATAACACTAATAACAATAATAACACTAATAACAATAACACTAATAATAATAATAACACTAATAATAATAATAACAATAATAACACTAATAACACTAATAACACTAATAACACTAATAACACTAATAACACTAATAACACTAATAACACTAATAACAATAATAACACTAATAACAATAATAACACTAATAATAATAATAACACTAATAACAATAATAACACTAATAATAATAATAACACTAATAATAATAATAATAATAATAATATAATAATATTTAAAATAATATTTTTTAATTTAATAATAATAATGGAAACTTTATTTAAATAATAATAATAAATTTTTAAAAATTAAAATATCTCCAACAGGTAAGAACTATAAATTACAAGCAATATAGATATTTCTCTATTTTTATATATATTACACAATAAAAACTACTAAAAAGAAGAAGAAAAAAAAAAAAAATATATATATATATATAAAAGTCATTTAATATTAGATCTGGCAAGTTCAACGTCCACATCAATGTCTTTGTAATAATAATAATTAATAATAATAATAATAACACTAATAATAATAATAATAATAACAACGACAATAATAATAATAAATTTCCAGTGTATTCCAAGAAATCTCAATGCCCTTACAATAATTAAAATGGTGAAAATGATGATTACAATGGATGATGAAGATAGTGATGATGAGGATCAGTAGCAGTGACATCGTCAGCAGCACCTTCACATTCATTATCTCATCATCATAGTCACCATTATCATCATCATTGTCATCATAATCATCACTGTCATCATGGTCACCATCACCATCACTGTCATCAACAATGTTGTCATCATCACCATCACCAAAGCTTTCAGTAATTCACACTTCTATCTTTTTTTAATAAAATATAATTAAGCTTTGGCAGATGTCCACCCTACATGTTATGCAAAATGAAATAAAACGAGACTCAGTCAAATTCTTATCTTTGAAAAAGGCAGAGATTAAACTAAACTTATTATAATTTAAGTTTAAAGTAAAAAGCAACTTTATGCTCTGCTTAAATGCAGTGAAAAATGGATACAGTAACTGGCTTAAAGAAAGATATTGTAATATGCAAATACTCTATTTTGATTGGATCATTGGTTAAAGATTAGAATCAAATCTGATTAGATTTTAAATCTTTAGATGATTTTAATTAAGATTTCCCTCAGAATCAAACAGCTCAATTAATTTAAAAATTCATTAAAAGTTTTCTCTAATGCAGAGTTTGGGGAATTTTCTGTGCTCATCAATGATTCATAACTCTAGTTCTTATTAAAAAAAGCCATCTTGTTCTTGCACAGCAAGAAAAAAAGCAATATACATTCAAAATTTTACTTATGATAACACATGGCCTTCAGTATCCATGGGAATATGAAATATCAAAAGGTTCATGTAGAGACAATTTGGTACAATTAAAAAACCTGGCTCGAAAGATATACAATTTGTGACTATTCTAGGGGGTATTAAAAAAGTTGATCAATATAGATTTTCTTTGGGGCAGAAAAAACTGCAAATAAAGGCATACAGTTGAAAATAACAGAAAATACTACAAAAGATAGCTTATCTAAAAAATAAATTGCCTGACATACCAAACATGCTTCATCTCAGACCAATGGCATTTTGATTTTGTTCAAAATTATAAAAGTAGTTTTAGGTCTATCACAATAATACAAGACAGCTTATGTAGCTTGCTAGTATGTTATATTTATCATCTGTAATAATTCTTTCAAAGGTATTTCAATGCTGAATTTATAGTAATATAACCTGTCAATAAACTAAAATTAAAATTAGAACTCAGTTTTGCTATCTGCACAATCTGTATAATGAAATATTTGATTGATTTTATAACAAAATTTCTATTTCATAACTACATTGGTTCAAAGAATTTTCAAAAATACAATTGGAACTAGCTTTGAATAATTTAAGAACTAACTAACTCATGAGAAGCTATTATTAGGGTAACTCAGAACAAGAATAACCAAAACCTTCCCAACTTGATGCAAAACAATGAATAATAAATAGCAATGCTAGTTCATTTTAACTAATCCAAGAGATAAAAAAATATCAGGGGAAAAATGTTTTTAATTAAAAATTAAAAAATTGAAATTTTCATGATAAAATTCTGATAAAAGTCAAAATGTTAAAACTAAAAGAAATTAAAAATAATGTGAAACATAATGATATGCTGTATACATACGCAACTAAAAAATTGAAGTTAAAAATCAGGAAAAAAATCAGAACAGGTGATTTTCTAATTTTTAGATTGAAATTTTGAAACTTACAGAATGTAATTTATATCATTTCACTCAAAAAAAAAATGTTATATTTTTCGCATTTTCCAATCTTTCTCTGTAAGATTTCTCCATTCTTTCTAAATTTTTAATCTATAATTTCTTATTCTTTCACAACTGTTTTTTCCTTATTAATAAACATCTGGATCAACTTTTGTAAAAAGAAAACATTAAAATATACATCAGCTCATTAGCAATTGATGCAAAAGGCTATAACCTCATGTAGGAGCAAGGGTGGCTCTGTTAGTGTGGTGCCTTCTGTGCTTGCAGAGGTCCAAGTTCAATTCCCAGTAACCTTGCATCCTTGTTTCGACTTCTATCTATACCTGTGTAGCTAATTTAGCTTTAAATAGCCTTAAAATGGAGCAGTTATGGAGAGAGGAGGTAAAGGGCACACCTTTGAATGCTTTATACATGAGCCCCTGGCTCAGGAGAATTGGGCAACCACTCCCTGCATTATGGAAGTAAAATAAATTACCTTTACCTTTACCTTTTATGAATCTCATTAACAACCTACAGTGACAAGTAAATACAACCTGCTGATCATGTGCTAACTGGAGAGCACTGATCTTACTTTTGCTTGGAGTCAATCAGCTGAACAAATCTCATGAATCTCATTATTAGAGTAAAGTGTAGATGGGGTTTTGTTCATATTCTATATATCATATGGCTTTCTAACAATTCAATAGTGGCACCTACAAACGATATGAAGCACCAGAGCAAACAAGTGTATAGTATCCCTTGAAATGTAATTCATGTGCATATTTTGGTTTGGTTAAAGAATCCAACTTTCAACTTTTTTTGAGCAGCTATTAACTTGTTAGATGCTTCATAGCGATTGCTTGTGCCCACTATTCACTTGTGCCATATATGGAATACATACAACAACCCTGGCTCCTACAGTGAAAAGCAAACACTCCCCTATATAATGCTATGACATAGAGAGTATTGCTTGGTATTCATCCTCAGGAACCCAAGGGTAAAATTCTGTTACTACTTTCTCATTCACAGAAAACAAATCAATCTAGTACATAAATCTCTTGAATCTCATTTTCTCATTTTATTAGACACAGTACATGTACATTCAACAGCCAAACACTGCTCTTCTGTGTACTATTAACCAGAGGCTCTTTTTGCATATAGGTGTTTAATTATAAACTTTTTATATTTGTTTTCTAATATTAATTATTAATATTTTTAATTAAAAATTATACTTAATCTGTAGAACAGTAGGTTAGTTTATGCCCTAATAACAGTTAATATTCAATATTTAGTAGCTACTTTAAGTAGCACACTTTAATTATGTTTAATGTTTATATGTGTTTGTAATTTGCTTCTATATTGTGCATCAATCAATGTACGTACCCCCCCAAAAAAAACACACACACACATAACCTGGCATGACCAGTGACTTGGACATCTATGAAAATAAGAAATGTCCCTCACCCCTGGGAAAAGGCTGCTGCTGATCTAATGCCCATGTACAATCCCCTCTCTTGGGGAGTTTAAAATTGCTTTCAGTTAACGGGAAGGTGAAAGAATTAATTTTTTTCCCTCTTCTGGCTGAGATTCAAAAGGAAGTGAATAGTAGGTTAAAATACCCCCACATTTTCCCAGTCATGCCCAATTGTAATGAGTGGGAGGGAGTTACACTGACTGGTGCATTATGCGGTCTACATGTAGAGCACTGCTTCTATTTTGTATACTCTTACACTCCTATTAGTTCTTCTATGGTATCTACAAGCAACTAGCAACTTTGAAATTTTATGAAATTTTTATTTTTAACATCAAAACTATCAAAACTATCAACATGACATTTCTTGATGGCCAATAAGTTCAATTCTTAGATTTACTTTTGTCAAAAAGCAAACTCCTTTTACTGTATTCTGATGTTGTGGGCTACCTGTGGTACTTACCACAGGGCCTCCAAAAGGAAATGGATTTCTAAATATTTTTTTACATTGCAAATCTACCTTAAGGTTGACATATGCTTAGATTTGTAGTATTATACAAAGGCTATCAAGCCCTGTGGCACTGTACTATTCCTGTATAATTTCATATGTCTGCACGTTAAAGTCTATTAACTACAATCATTAATTATGTCAATGCTTTTATAATTAACATGACTTATAGCCTTGGCAACTTTAGGAAGTTGTAAGTGATTATCATTACCTTCATTCATAATTTCCAAACCATAAAAAATAGCTTGTTTCCATGGTAACATCTTTAACTTCAGCTCCACTAAAGACAATCATGCATCAAGCTTTTATGTGGGCACATAGTGTCATATTTCCATATACTACAATCCTGTACTTTATATCCCACATTCGTAACATCACGAATGACTGTTTCCACGGTAAGGGATATTCAGGAGGTAGTACTCTCTAATGTGTCTGTCAGGTTTACCACTGATTTGTTGCAAAATGTATAATCTATATCTCTACTCCCTTGACAAATTATCAAGATAAATAATGAGAGCTTCAGAAATTCATCAGATACTACTTGTCTAATTCCATACCTTCATCAGTACCTCTATTGACAACTACTTGAAAAGTTAAAAGCCTGAATAGTTCTGACATCAGACACGTGGCCATCACACATACTTATGGTTTTCGTTGTCACCTTTTCTTCTTGCTAAGAGTGCTTCTTTTTCTTTTCTTCGTTTGTCCAGGTATGGTTTTGAGAAATAAAAAATTGCAGCACTTCCAAGAATGAAAGCTGACCTACACCCAGAAAAAAACTTTCAAAATTTAAACACTAACTGAAGAAACAGCCCATTTGTGCCACTATGAGACTATTATGCGTATATCAATTAAGCCCGAGAGGGCAGGGATCGGGCATTTTAGATTTTAAATAGCTTAATTTCTTTTAAAATTCTCTGCTGTTTAAAAAATAATAACTCAAATTTGGTTAAATTTTCCGACCTGGGCAGCCACCCATTCCAAAAATAGAAGAAAAGATATCTTCAAAAAGAAATTTTAAACACAAAAAATGATTATTGAGCGGAGTTTTTATAAGATGGAACCATCTAGCCACATAACTTTGGTGTCCCTGTCATCGTGTCAGGACAGCTTTGAGGTTGTGAGATGATGCTCGCACCTTCACAGCTGCGTATAAAACAATATTTTTGAATGAAACTCACTTACCAAACACCTGATATAGCACAAACACGTTTAATTCGCGTCCGTAAGCTTGGTTCAAGTCTTGAAAACTCACTTTTGAAGTCCATTTTTCTTGGATTTTGGAGATATTTCTTTTCTTTTACTTTGCAGCAGCGACTTGAATGAGAACCAACAGGCGTTACTTCTCCAAACGAGAAAGACTAAGACGAGAAAAATTATGTAATTGTAACGCAATATTATGTCACGCAATGTCACAATTACCATTTCGCAATGGAAAGGTCTGTAGAAATTGCTGCAAAAATTTTTGATCTCTATCGAAAACATGGTTCTGCGGACTACATCGGAGAGGAGGTAACCCAAATAGAACATATGACACAATGTGCAATGTTGGCAGAGAAGGAAGGATTTTCAGATGAAGTTATTTTGGGGGTCTTTTTTCACGACATTGGGCACTTGCTTGGACTTGAGCAAAATCTGGCACAGATGGGCAACTTAGGTACAGAAAAACACGAAGAAATTGGTGAGAAATACCTCAAGGATCTTGGATTCACGGAAGCTGTGACAAAGTTGGTCTGGGGTCATGTACAAGCTAAACGTTACCTGGTCTTTAAGCATGATGACTATTATGATAAGGTACCTTTACATACCTTCCAAAAACATTCTTGAAATTCAAAGCTTTTGTCTGCTGTTTTATTACTATTATTTTATTATATTAATGAATGAATGAAAAAATAATAATTAGAAACACCACAACATCCTATTTTTATCATTCACTCTTCTCCCACTTTTCAGATTAACCATCATTTCTTTCCTTTCTGTTATCATTCCTTTTTCCTTCCTTTTGTGCGTTGACTATTCCATTATGGCCTTCCTTGCTGCCTTGCTGTTTTTTTCTACTTGGTTTATTTTTCCCTTATTATTTCATTTATTGTGACATAATTCGCTAAATTAAAAAATTAAGAAAAATTAAAAGGCTAAACATTTTTGATGAAACTAAGCAGTACATTGAACGTTTTTGACAATCGTCATCTTCAGAATGAATGTACAGAGCTAATTACATGTCTTTTTATGTTACTCCCTTGGGGAAAAGTTTAGCTCCAATATCCTTGGGCTGGAAATAAGATCTTCCACTCGAATTTGTGTGATGGGTGTTTACTCAAATGGCCTGCAGGTTCTGAATTGTGAGATGGGTTGGTATTTTCATTGATGCATACTTCTAAATTTTGTTGTGTTTCACCAATATATTTCTCTTCACATGAGCAGGTACCTTGGTAAACAACATTGGAGGGATGCATGTTTTTATCTTTGAGGCTAAATTTCACTTATTTATCCCTTCTTTTTCTTCTTTATTTTCTCTTTACTTTTTCCCATTTTTTCTCCTCTCTGCCTGTCCTAATTTACTACCTTTCTCTTTGCATTGCTAAACCTTGCTTCTCCTCTTGCCTACTTTCTCATTTTCTTCAAGCGAATGCCTCCATATATTTTTCAATTTCATATTTCTGTCTTCCTTGCTTAATTTTTCCTACACTTTTAATGCACATTTTTTCATCATATTTTGTTTATTCATTTACTCATTTTCACAGCTATCCAATGCAAGTAAACAAACATTAATTCATCAAGGAGGTGCAATGACCCCAGAAGAAGCAGATGAGTTTGAAAGGCTTCCTGTTTTTAAGGCACTCCTTAGAATGCGGCACTGGGATGATGATGGCAAAGTTAAAGGTCTTCTAATCGAACCTCTTGAAAAATATGAACAAATGTGCATCAAATACTTAAATACCCAATTAAGGAAGTGATATGACAATATTCCTTTTGATTTCAAATAAATTTTTAGTTTCAGAAATTATCTCACACATATTTTCACATTGATTCATTTTTCAAAAATGTTCTAAAACTCATTAAAATTCATTAGATTGTCCAGCCAATAGCGTGGACCAATTGGTACCATATGATGGTATCTTTATATCACAATAAAGACACCAGACCTTGTTGGTTATAGAACTAATTATTTAAACACTAGTTCTTTAACCAACAGTTCTTGTTAGTTTAAAGAACTCATTAATGAAACATGAGTTCTTTAACTAACAAGACCTTGTTGGTTAATTCATGTTTCATTAATGATTCTACCAACAAGAACTTGTTGCAATCTAGGTGGCTGAAGATGGAATTGACAGAATTGGAATTATTGCTTTATTAAGCAAGTCCAATACTAACCAAGCCCAATACTAACCAGAGCCTATAAGCAAGCACCATGATGCACATTCTGCTGGACAAAAATGATGTCAGTCTTATGTTTTCCAAACATTCTTTTTCATGTGGGATTCTGAGAACAATTCCTCTGATGCCATACTGTATCATGTGCATGCTTCTTAGTCAACTACATTTGAAATTCTGATAAATTAAGAATTTATAGTTTTTCTATAATATTACCTACTAAATTTCTGGTAAAAAATTTTAGAAGTAATTTTAAAGAACTTGAGTCCATGTTTTATCAGAGATATAGATCCTCGCCTCCGGCTCAGATCTTATATTCCAATAAAACACAGCCTCTCGTTCTTTAAATATTACATAAAATATGTATATGTAATGCATAATACAAAATATTTTTAATATGAATTTTGTAATTTCTTATCAATTATGAATAGCAATAAAAATTTTAAAAAGAAATTGAAAGTATGAAGTCATTAGGGAGAGTTCATAATTAATGTAAGGGAAACTATGATGATTTTAAAAATGTTCCCCTTGCATTTTTTGGAAGCCCACCTGCAATTCTAAGTGAATTTTTTCTGCCCCCACCCCACCACCTAATGGGATATCCTGGAAACAATGTTAGACAACTACTTTACAGCCAAGCAATGTTCTTGTGTACAGTTTACATATGTGGTGAATCTGCTATGGTATGAATGTACATTTTTTAAAATAAATCTTTGTGAAACTTTATGTTGTTTATTGTGTCTTGGCCACTGCACTGTACGAAGTTTGAGCTCAATCTGATCGACTGGCTTGTTTTCTGAGACTTTTGACTTTTGCTCGGAAAATAAGCCACGGATCAAGCTCAAACTTCATGAGTGGCTGACTAAGACACAATAAACAACATTAAAGTTTCATCCCTCCCCTTAGCTGAAAAATCATCATCCCCCTCCCCTCAATCAAAATCATCATAGACCCCCTCTACATAAATTATGAATGCCCTCTTTGGATATGCAGGGGTGGATCAAGGGGTGCAAGGGGTGTGTATGATAAATTTACAATCAATTGTGGCTACATTATCTACTTTGGGTGCTCAAGTCCCGAACATAAATGGTGGACTCCCCCCTCGAAAAATCCTGGGGGGAGGGGGGCACCCCTGCCTCAAGAAAATCCTAGATCCGCCCCTGATACTTTGCCCTTTCAGTGCAATACTGCAAGCTCCTGTAATGGGCCTCCTGTGGTGAGTACCAAAATGTCTGCTCCAACGCGCTGGGGAATTTTAGGAGCGAGTAAAATTGCAAACGACTTTTCCGTAGCTTTAAAAACTCTTCCAGCTGAAGAACACAGTGTAGTTGCCATTGCAGCACGTAGTCTGGAGAAAGCCCAAGCATTTGCTTCAAAACATGGCGTGGAAAAGGCGTACGGTTCGTACAAACAGTTGGTGAAGGATCCAAATGTGGAAGTGGTTTACGTGTCTACTATCAATACTTCACACAAAAGTTTAAGTCTTTTGGCTCTGAAACACGGCAAGCATGTCCTGTGTGAAAAGCCTATTACTCTTAATCTAAAAGAGGCTGAGGAAGTTATCCAATTTGCTAAAGAGAAAAAGTTGTTTCTAATGGAGGTACTAAGTACTAGTATTCAGTTATCTAATGTGGGTATATGTCACAACTTATTCAACAGCTGTTACAAACTGATAAACTTTAATAATGGTTTAAGTGACAGTGTGATAATCAGCCATTGACTCTGAAATCATCCACAGTCATCCTTGCCTCTCTTATTTTGCTGCCACCCTTCCCTTGCTTTTTATTTCTTTCTGTTTCATTTGGTTTTGCTCTCTCTTCCACTTCCTCTCCTCCTTTCATTTACATCATTTCCCATCCTATTTTTCCTTTTGCCTCCCACTTCTCTTTTCCTTCTCCTCCTTTCCTTTTCCTATTGCTGTCTTCCCTCTTGTTTTCCAATAACTTGTTTTCTTAACTTTGGAATTCCTTTCATTTCTCTTCTCTTTCTTTTTCATTTCACTTGCATTCTGTTAAATAGTAAAAGGGGGTTCTTTAGGTTAGTGGTGTTGGGAGTGAAACCCCAGCCCCTGCCCATCTCCGAAAGGGGAAATTCTGATACACTCGTAAAATCTTAACCAATTGAAAATGAATGCAGTCACTTTAACACACAGGCATTATGGACAAGGTTCTTTCCATTGCATGCAGAAGCAAAAGAGCTGCTCATGTTTAAAGCTATAGGTGACCTCAAACTAGTTATGGCATCTTTTGGACTAAAGGGATATAAATCTGTTGATCGTCTAAATAATCCAGACCTTGGTGGTGGTGCACTGCTGGACATTGGTATATACTGCCTAAACATGGTGGATATTTTCTTTGACGGTCAAGATCCAGTGAAGATAACTGCTAATGGGTTTAAGACAGACAGTGGTGTTGATGATACACTGAGTATTAACTTCATGTTCAAGGACAACAGGATGGCGCAAGTGGTCATATCCATAGGTAAATAACAAAAAATATTTTATCAGCCATTAATCAGACATTTTTTGGTAGTTCATCTTAGTGTAGAGATCACTGGACTGTCTAAAATATGATTGCAAAAGGAAATGCAGGAGAACACTTGATTCCTGCTCATGTTGGAAATGATTCTGGGCACCTAACCTGCTGCAACAGTGGGTGGCGAACATAGATGAAGATGATGATGATGATTATGGGTAGTTTGTCTGCCAATTTTCAGCTACTTGTTGGTATTTTGTCAGCTTTTTTGAAGCACACTAACCAACCAATTCATATAAATACTATAATCATCGTTTTGTGTTTCTCACTTAAGATGCTCCCTTACCAAATGACTGTACAGTTGTTGGTACCAAAGGATACTTCAAGATCAGCTCACCATTCTGGTGTAGCACAAAGATTATAAAACCAGATGGTACAGAGAAAACGTTCCCATTACCAGAACCTGCCATGGAATTGAATTTCCCTAATTCAACTGGATTGAGGTAGGAGATGGTGGGTCCTAAATATTTATTATTGAAAGCCAGGCCAAAAAGTTGTGACCCACCCCTTGTTTTAAACCCAATATAGTCTGACCCACCCCTATATTATGTCTTGAAATAGTAAGCCATCCTTAATGAGTGGTTATTTTTTCATGAACCACCCTTATAAAAGTGTCCCCCTGTTTTTCATGGCCTAACCCCATTTATTTTCTGACCAATCCCTACCAATGCAGCATTATACACTTTATTCCACATCAAATTCAAAGTGTCTTCTTTCTTAAAAGTGATCCATAATACCCTCTTGTGATAAAAAAAAACCAAATCAAAAGACAAATGGACCAAATCCACTTGGGTGTATTTGTTTTCCCATTTCAGACCATGTGTCATTCCCTTGGGTATTGTTTCTTTGTTTCTCGGTAGCAGTTTCTATGGATGAGCCTCAAAGAAAGAAATATCATATTCTCAAGAGATTTGACATGGGAAAACCTTATGCCCAAGTGGATTTGGTCTATTAGTGCTTTAACAGGCCGCACCTTCATTATCAAACAGAATAGCAATACACTTGTGCTGTTTTCAGTTATATACTTTATTTGGCTTAAATTTTTTTTACAGATATGAAATCCAGGAAGTAAGAAACAAGCTTCTGTCTGGTGAGACAGAAAGCAATATCATGCCATTCAGTAACACAAAAAGAATCATGGGATGGATGGATGAGATACGCAGGCAGATTGGCGTTGTGTTCAAAGAGGACTGAATAGAAAATTTTACATCAAGTAGGGTTACTAATTATTGTCAGTATCCACTCCAAGGCTGGCTCATAATCAGAGTGTCCAATATTTAGATGGAATACTCACGTCAATGTTTAACTGTAATAATTTGGTTATAAAATAAAATTGGGTTGCATGTAATTAATTACTGTAGGTGACAATTGCTCTGCCCTTTTTAATTCTAGATAATGACAAAAATCTGCTTTATTGAGTAATAAAGAAAGATTACTTATTATTACTTATTATTATCACTGTTATCTCCATCATCACTATTGTCATCACCACCACCACCCCCCAACACTATCACCCCCCGTCACCATAATCCTCATATCACTATCAGTCAACACCACTATCATCAGCATCACTATCATCTATTAACATCACTGATATCATCACCACCACCATTAGAGTGATTTTCCTTCGACCATGAAAGAATACTGCAAACTAATGGTTAGACTCTAAACCTAGAGGGATTTTCCTTCGACCATGAAAGAATAGGCAAACTAATGGTTAGTAGTAGACTCTAAACCTATTGTTTTCTTTTGTTCTCTATCAACTAGTACAAACTATATAGTCGTTTTTCTTTCACAGTCGATGAAAAATCACTCTATCATAATCATATGTACTGACACTACCATCACCATCAGTGACATCATGATAATCATATCATCATAGTTTTTAACATACACAAAAAAAGGCAAAATAATTTACACTGTAATGTTTCAATTTTTTAATTCCCGTTCATCCCAAAGTCAATTCAATTAATATTGTTTAAGTGTGTGAATAACTGTTGGTTTTATTACTAGATTGTACAAAATTAATTAATTCTGGATCAATGACTTAAGAATAATATATCCAATATTTACAACATTATACACCAGAACATTAATTGGATTACAACCAATTCTTTCCAATTTCATTATTTTACTGTATGTGCCATTAAAGGGTTATGAGTAAAAGTAGGAGTTACATTGCTGAGTTGCCCATGTCAAGTAAAATACTTGCATAGAGTTACCTCCAAATTACAGGTGACTCTGTTACTAATGGTTGTTAGTTTTGTTAGCCAATATTCATCTTCTGCAAAGGTCTGTGGAGTTTCAAAGAGTTTATGTTGAAGTTGATTTTGTAAACTATTGACAGTAAAATATTGAGTCTAACCTGCATAAAATACCGGTATATCAAAGAAAATAACAATTTTTAGTGAATTAAGATTCAGTCAACAGACCAAATCCATTTGGGCGTATGCAGGTATGGTTAATGTCCTATTTCAGACCATGTATCATTCCCTTGAGAATATGATTCTCTGAGGCTCATCCATATGAATATATCTTCTCAGACAAGTACTACTGAGAAACAAAGAAACAATACCCAAGGGAATGACGTGATCTGAAATAGGACATATGCCCAAGCAGATTTGGTCCATTGCTAGCTACTATATGAAACTTAAAAAACAGTTTCTTGGCTTTATCATACTATACTGACACAAAAATGAAAGTAGCATTTATCAATATTAATGTTACAACATTCTAAATAAAATAATTATATACATCCATTTATATGCTTTTTCCATGGAAAAAAAGATGTGTAAGAATGAATGTAAACACAATATGCAGTTACTAAATGCATTAGCTTGGACACTGATTGAAAATCATTAAAGTATAAAATATAATCATCTCATATACTGTATACATCTATTGATAACTATTAACTGTTTTTGATATGATTTTATCAAATAATAAATAAACATGTCCAATCACAAGTTAATCACAGAAATCACAGATTACCTCTAATTTAAATTAAATAATAATCTTGATATTACTTACTAAGTTATGACGATTAATAATAATCTTGATATTACACTGGCAATTACTACCAACAGAGCAGTTTTCATAGGACTAAGAAACAGCACAGTATTGCCACATTAAAGAAAAAATTGACAACATAAGTTGAGCCAATCAGAGTCTGATATCAATTATCACCCAATGAAAATGCTTTGCCACAAGCCATTATGTCCACATGAAAACTGCTTTATAATATGACTGTATTTATTAGTATTCATTGATTATAATTTTTAATATCCTTGAGATAATCTATTATTTTCTTTATATTTGCCTTTCTCACACAGCAGCCTTGTTGACAACATGCTTATACCCAACAAGCCTCTCATTCAAGCTCTTTAGAAGAACAAGTTTAGCTGAACAAGTTTAGCATTAGGCATAAATATTTTTGTTTTCATAGGTCTAAACATGGCTGCCTAGTGAGAAAGATCTCTTACATCATGATTGATGATCAAAATATTATTAATTAAAGACTCTAAACCTTAATACTACTGGACAAGTATAAGCCCTTTGAAGGGATATCAGCTATGTAAGAGAAGGCCCACTTCACTTCTAAGGTGAAGGTCAGATTTTGAACTGGTCATACATTAGCAGGGGGAAGTAAGCAGAGAATGGTATGCTACCAGCAGGTCATGGGCTATTTATGCTGCTGAGGAACTTATGGTACTTGTAGTTCTCATGTATGAGGAGTGCAAGGTAAGAAAAAAAAATCATAAATCTAGTGATAAGTGATATGTATTTCCAAGAACTCTACATATCATGAATTAAATGTCATAGTAGCCCCTTCCTTGGTTACTACCCCACTTCTGTAATACCTACAGTTACTAATCATTAAGTGTGTATTTTATTTAATATGTGAATCATAAAATGATCATCCAGTTTGTTCATAAATAATGTCTAAATAAACCATCATGGGCATGCATTATTTCTTTTCAGTGACCGTTAAGTGGATAAAGAAAGATTTTATAAAATATTTTCAACTGTGCCATACATAACCTTCAGTTTGTAAGTATATGTACATGATTTTTTAGTATATAACTAAAATATTCATAACAGGATTGGATGCAATAGACTTGGTCAGTTTGGGTGGATTAATGTTTTCCCAATTCAGACCATGTCATTGTCTTGGGTGTTATTTCTTTGTTTATTCACAACACTTGAGAAAATGTGTCGATATTGATAAAACAAAGAATGTTATTCTTTAATAGGTTTGAATTGGGAAAATTTTGCACTGTTACTAACGCCATCTAATGTATATAATTTCCCATGTTGTAAAGTGATGGGAAAACTTTTTTAAATTGTTAAAATTAATCCCAAATTTCACATTTATTCAATATGTGATTGATTGCTTGTAACATAAAAGGCACAGATACCATGACATTCAAGATGATTAATCTTCCTTGAATCACTGAAAAACGCCTTCCGTTATCAGATTTTAGTAATTGTGCCTTATGCCATCTTCATTATTAATATATGAGTGATGTGGTGGTGGGAGGGGGGGTTGGGTATGTGAGTTTTGTGATTAGACAATTCCCTTGGTAGTTCAGTCTTGAAAGATTTTGACTGAGAAAGGACTGTGAAAAATTTTTTTAAAATGGAATTAGAGTTGAAGATAACTTGAACAGTAATAGTGTAGAATAGTGACCCTCATCCATTGACAAAGACAAATGACGAACAAATTACCACTAACAAAGTACCATTAAATGACCAGCAAACAGCCAACAATTAACCACCAACAAATGGCCAACTAAGGTATTAAATGTTTAACAAGTTTGGGCTGCTATTCTACAATTATTACCAAGAACCAACCACAGAACACAAGCTTAGACTTCACCCAATTACACATTTCTGAGTTGATGTGTTTGAACTGTCACAGCAAAGTCGTGTGAAATTGGTAATGACGAAATGACAATTTTTAAAATCACAATACTGCAATAAGTACAGTACAGCACTTGGTCTAGCACAGCTGTCCAAACCAAGTCTCTTGCTATCCAAACTCTTCTCTGAAAGACCAAGCTAGCACACAGCAATCAAGATGCCTTTGCTCTGACATGAAATCTCAAGACTGTGATTTCCCCATTCTATTCTAATTCCATTTTTTAGTGTCAATGAGTTGGAAGAAGTGTCTGATATGGAGATCGTATTGCATTTCTCAATTTCTCTCCTTTTGCCCTGATTTCTTCTAATCTTTCTTCATCCAACTAGAAATGGAAAATTATACAATTATATGTGATTCTTGATGCTTTATAATGAAATGTGGGTTGTAACATAATCCATGGACAATAATCATGAACATGTATATTAATTATGATATACTGGAGTAGATTTGGGGGGTCCCCTATTACCTGTAAACCCCCCCTCCCAGGCTAGGAAAATTATTTCAAAAAGAAAATCACTGAGAACATATTTAATTTCATATCTGCTGCAAACCCACCTACCCAAAAAGGTAAAGTAAAGTAACTTTTATTTAACATCAGCAGTTCCTTCAGCTCCAGAAAATTGGTCACCTTTCAGTCAAATGGTGAAGATTATTAACTAAATAATTTTAATAATTAGTAAAAGGTTAAAAAAAATGGCACCTTTCGTAAGCCTCGTTCAAGCTTCTGTTTTTCCTCATCTTGCCTGTTCTTTAAATCCTCTATTTCTTTGTTTTGTCTGTCCTCCAACTCAAGATAAAAGAATGACAAAAAGAAAGATTAGTCTTTAATATACTTAAGGCATTATCTTTTCCCATATTTCAAATATCTTAAAAGTAGGGGTTTTTTTTAGCCTAATTAACAAATCTTCTCAGGTACTACAAGTAGGGAAGTAAATAATACATGAGATGACACACAGCATGAAATGAATCCTACCTTTTTCCGTTCATCAACAAACTTCTTTAAATTTTGCCTATCCAGTTCCCTTTGTCTTCTGCAAAATCAAAAAAATATTGTTTCAACTGTAAGCAGATGAGCACTGACACAGGGTTCCCATGAATCCAGGCACCTAGGCTACAAATATTTGAACCAGAATAAATCCACAGGGATCCCATACATCTAGGGAACACACACACTAACTACTAAATCATGAAGTGTCAAAAGAATCCTTGAATTCACTGTACTATCACTAATCAAGCTATTTTCATCATCAACCATGCATAACAACAAGTATAAAACTGGGCAAGATTATATGGAAATTTGCATAATCGGTCAAGCTCACAGTCACATGAGGTGTACCAGAATTAGGGAGATAACATTGGTGGCTTATTCTAGATGAACGGGCAGACGTCTCGGCAACTGAACAATTATCCCCCCCCCTACCCACCGCACACCTTGCAGTTTCATGAATGAGTTCACTTTGTCATTTAGTGCTGCAGACGTGCATTTTTCCCATAACTTATTGTGAGCATGGTTGAAGGTGAAAATATAAAACTATTAGCATTAGAATAAGCCACAGGAAT
>JAAAQI020156330.1:0-10201 GCA_011800005.2 Stichodactyla mertensii | reverse complement strand
TTGTTTTTACCGATTCGGGGGGGGGCCTGCAAAAAATGTTAGTGGAGCCTGGGGGGCGCCCGTTTTTTTTTTTGATTAACCGCATTCTTTCCCCCCCCCCCCCCCCCCCCCCCCCCCAACTTAAATAATGACCGGTCCCTAAGCTTAACATGCCATGGGCCATGAAGCTTACAGCTCATTTTCTATGTCTTTCCAATGTCATGATTAATACTACCCCAAAAAACTTTTCTGGCTATTGAAATCTTCATGTGTATTACGAATGAAGAAATAGAAAACGCCCGCGCCTGCTGTGTGCAGTTATAAAGAACGCGGGTACGGGCAGAACGCGAGAGAAGTATTGAAGCTCGAGACGTAGTAGCCGGTGCTTCAACATTTCTTGAGTGTTCTGCCCATACCCAAGTGCTTTATAACTGCATACAGCACAGCGAGGAAGTTTATTATTTCTTTTATAAAATACAAAGGTGCAAACGCGCGTGCTGTGTGCTCTCATAAAACACGCGCCTCGGCCAATCAGAAAGCGAGATTCTTAGTAGTCATTATATAAAATACATGTTTTTTAGTTGTTTTACTCTGCTTGTAAGATGCCGGTTCCTTTGAGCATTTTCTTTTACGCTGAACCGGTTATGTAATTGCAACAGAGTAAATACTGACAAATATAACTGCTCAACATGCTACGTCTTCGTCGGTGGAAATCCGCACGTCATCTACCTAGAAGTTTTCTGCTTTTTATTTTTTATTTTGTATTTTTTTTCCCACAGGCACTAACAATAGTGAATTAAATATAACCTTTAAAAAAATCAAAAGCGAAATTTAAATTTCAATCTACTTTAAATATCTCAAACTATCGGCGCTCAATGGCGGTTCAGTTTTCGGTGATGTAGGCTTAAGTATGCATCTCCTCTACAGCCCACATTAACACCTGTACATTAGTTTTAAATGACTGTTCCATTGATAATTATCTCATGTCTCAGAAGAAAAAGCTTTTCTGAAATTGGTGTATAAGCAGACACCATAGTCCGCCGGCTTAAAGGGAAGGGAACACTTTGACAGTCGGCTCCCACTTAATCTTCCCACTTGTATTCGTTATAAAAGTCTTTCGGTTATTTCAACTGTCTTTTTTAATGCGTTTTTTCTTTCTTTTCTCCATTATCATCTTTTCACGACATCCAAAGTCATTTTCATGAGAATTTTCATCCTGGCGTGAAAAATAAACCATAAGATAACTCAAAACTATGCCATCACCAATAGAGCTTCATCCGGCAACGTTATTGAAGCCGCTGTCCCGCTTGGCCTCGTTATCTGTAATACCAGACAAATTCATTTCTACAAAATCATCTATCTCTATTGAATCAGGCTACAAGTAGTAAATGTGTACAACCTTCATCTTTGTATCTTTCCCGCCTATAATGTGGCGGACGCGACAGTTAAGGTTCCCTAATGTTGATCTTATCAAGATTTGCTCTATTAACTTAAAGTTCAATTTCTTGAAGGATATCTTTATTTATTACGGCGGTCCGCCAAGATACCGGCTTCATAAAAAAGCTGTATAATTATGTTTTCTTATCTAGTGTACAGAACAATACAATACGTGCAACTGGCAGGAAATGGTTACAAGAGACGGGCGAGGAAATGAAGAGGGAGGAATTGAATTAGAAAAGCCGGTTTGCTTTGAGTCAAAAACTAATGCATTTCAACCCAAGGTCGTAGCATGGAATCACGTTGAGTTTTTGGCGTATTTGAAGTATTATGTATTTTTGTCGTTTTTTGGTGATGTTTCTAATGGCTAGACGTATGATCCCAGCTAGCCACCGGATGAGAAGTTGATGATGCGATGTACCGTACGTGCGAACATAAAATTAAAGACTCCACTCTCATTTATTGCTTATTATTATACATGCGTTACTGTATCAGAAATTCAGCTTTCGGATTTTCTTGACAGGAAATGTCATAAAAAGTGTTTTTACTGGTGTCTTTCTAGTATACACAGATTAGTTAACTAGTAGCCAATGGTAGAGATTATGCGAAAGAAATACAACCATTCGCACTTGACCATAGGTGCTTTGTGTTCCTTGTCTGAAATGTTCTCTTTTTCCGCTTCTTTTCCTTATTTTGCCGCCTTGAATGTCTTTCTTTCCCCAGTTTTACTGACGTGCAGTTGATGGACCTTGTTCATTCGTTTAGAATTCATTGTCTCTTTGTCTAGGTTTTTTTTTTCTTTCTTTCCCTTCCCTCTTCTCTCTCCTTTTTGTTTGTTTCTTTTTATTCCCTTCATGTTTCTCCATCCTAGCTCCTCTTCTTCCTTCAATAAAAGGTTTTAGAACCAAACGTTTAGTTCCTCCTTCTGGTTTACGTATTCCTAAAGGAATAACCCCAAACACGTTTTCCTTTTCTCCAGGTGGTTTTACGAGGGAACATGAGCGATAACGAGTTTGTGCATTTCATAAAATCGGGGAAATGCCGTGTCGTCAGGGAGATGAACCTCGTCACCAGGACCTTACCGTTTGGAGCAACCCAGCTCATTTTCCCGCCAGAAGAACCCGGCGAAAAAAAGACATTTCAAATGATAAAGAACACCACCACGAAAAAGCATTTCCTCGTCGTTAGAGTCTTGGAGAAAGGAGATTATTTTGGACTAGGGGAACATACCAAAAACATGTTCGTAGTAACGGCAGGACAGGTAAGAGACGATGCAACTAGATTTGACTGAACTAACGAATCTGGTAGCCAGCGTTGCAAGCGGTCTTTGGTAGTTTTATTGTAAAAATATTATGTGTAAACGTGGAAGACAAGCGCTACCCACGTGCAGTCCTCCGAGCATTGTGATTGGATGAGCAGAAACTTCGCGAGCTGTGATTGGTTAATGGCAACATGCTATCATATAAATCCGGGAGAAATATGATAGACTGGGACTCAATGATTTTGCTCAAAGATTAAGAATGAGGGAAAAGGTGCGCTCCTATCTTCATCATTGCTATGAGATCGCGCGGGAGTCCCTGAGCTGTGAATTAATCCGGAAACTAAATTAACAGAGTGTATCAGTTTCAATGTGCAAATGACCTATTGGACTAACAGATCACGTGACCACTACCCGCCCCCCTTAGATCAAGCACTAGTGTCGACATTAAAATCTTAATAGAATTTGTGTGGAAAAGTGTGCTGAATGGTAACATTCAATTTTATATTTCATGCCATTTCTCCTCTTGTGTTGATTCATTTTTGATACTAAAGCAGTGTTTAAATATCTCTTTTTCAAGGCTGAAATAGTTCTTGTTCCACGAATGATCCTGGCACGAGCCAATCGTGGGATAATATTAACAGAAATGCGGGAGTATATGTTCCAATTGATGCCTTCACCAAAGAAAATCTTCCGTAGTTTTGTTGACGAAATTAAATGGAACGCGTACAAAAGACAGATAATCCTAGAGGTTATAGAGAAAAGAAAACCCTTGAAAAATATCACCACATTTAACGACGTACCACTGGCCATCAGGGATGAACAGCCTGATTACTTGATACAGTATGGAAACATGAAGTTACCTCTCATCCCACTGAGGGCTTGAGAACAAAGCAATGAAAAATAGGTTGAATATTAGATAGGTTTGAGATAATTTTATTTTATATAGGAAAGGTGAAACTTGTATTTAAAAAATGTTTGTAAAATATAGTTTTTGTGATTGAGTTGTCTTTTCCGTAAATAAACGAATTCTAATACTGATAAACGAAGTTTAATTCTTCATTTTTTTGAAGACGTTATTAGGTCATAGAATAACTACTTATTTTTTACACAAGTATCGACTAAAGAGAAGCTCAAACGAGTTTGAAAAATAAAGTTTTCTGGTCAGCTTGTCATCAGCCACCTTACGTTACAAATGAAACCACAGGGAGAACCCGATCTCATCAAATTTGTTTGATAAATTCGAAAGACAATAACGCAGGATCCATTTGGTAGATTCACATCAAGATTCTGGGTTGCTGCAGCCGGCTATAAATGACTGGCCAGGCATTCATTATATTG
Source organism: Stichodactyla mertensii (assembly GCA_011800005.2). Lineage (NCBI taxonomy): Eukaryota > Metazoa > Cnidaria > Anthozoa > Actiniaria > Stichodactylidae > Stichodactyla > Stichodactyla mertensii. The sequence continues at coordinate 6,186 of JAAAQI020156330.1, read as the reverse complement.
GTAACAAGTAACATCCAGAAAAGTGAGAGAAAGAAAGAAAGAGAGAGAGAGAGAGAAATCGCCATCGCTTTTCCTAGCGTGAATACAAAAGTGGTGTAACACAACAGGCTGGAACGCAAAGAGAGTACAAGATGAGAGCCAGTAGCTACAGTCCATGTATGACCCCATAATGAGCAAAAACTTAGACATAAAAAAATATATACGTTGACGATGTTATATTCCAGAAATATCATTACCCATAATGCTTCGCACTTGTTACCGTCAATGCACAGGGAATCCAATCTTTTACGGTTTTGGTTACATTGCTATATTCATCATATGAAATGTGGTTGTTACCATGTTCTGTCAAACAAACAACCCTATCGAGTGTGACTACCTACTGGTGACTGACAGACTGGATGTTTATAACCACCGGCAGCCAAGCAATTCTTCTTTGTACACTCTCAGAGATCCTTAGATACCACGCTGAAAAACCTATTTCCTCTTTACAATAAGGTGGGTATTGAGCAGTTACTTTTTCTTTCTTCCTTAGCCTTTTTTCCCGCAAGTTTTATTTTACTTTTCCATAATGACAAGTGCCTAGTTGTGACGCTTCGATGTATCTTGTCAGTCAATATATTGTAGGCCAGTCTCAGTTGAATTATGTTGATTTGTTTTAAATAAATATTAACTAACAGAATTATTAGACTTCGAAACTACCCAGTTGTGTACATGTATAGAAACTGGTGTCTTACTTGTAAATGAAAATGACGCTCGTGAGAAACATAATTAGTAACAAAACTAATCGAATAGTTAATTCAAGGGATATTTACATAGATAGATACCTTTTATTAGAATAAAACATCTTGCAGTCCTAAAACTGAATTACATGTCTTTAAAAATATATATATATACAATACTCAATAATAAAAATAACAAAAATTAATAACAAAGTTAATATAATAATTATATAATGACAACAATTATATAAAAAGATATAATAATATATTCACGTAGGAAAATATATAATATATAATATATTCACACAGGAAAAAGTAATCCAAGGATTAGCTGGAGAAAATTGGTGATATTAAAGATATATCTTGCAAAAGATGCCATTATGGATTGGAGTTAATTGGAGTTGTAATCGGTCATTGTCACGCAATCATATTCTTGTCAAGTTCGCCGTCTTAAAATTTCCCATTTTCTTACAATACGGTCAGAATTTCGCAACTATTCAAATTCTGTTTGCTTATTCATTATTCTGTTCATCTTTTCTACAGGAAAACCTAACAACGGAATAAATGAAATGGAGAAAATTAAGTGCTGGAATCTACTTTTAAACATAATGCTTGTCATCCTTTTTCGGAAGTCCTCGGGATGGAATCGCCAGGCCTACGAGTTTTCCCGACAGTTATACGAGCATGCGCAAGAGCAATGGCGATATCAGCTAGAAGCTGAACGACGGGATCACGAGGAGTATCAAGAAGATGTTAGCCAACAAAACGATAAATTTCTGAACGATATCGCTGATGGAAATAGAAAAATCCAAGAGGGAGATGAAGATTTTCATGAAAAATTTGAAACAAATCGAGAGAAAGGAACACCGACTGCAGCATTCGCCAAACGAACTGAGTCTGCAGGTAGGCTTTCAAAAAGACGGTAACAAGGAATTTGTGCTCCCTGGGGGGTCACGTCATTCATCCGTCAGGGAGGGAGCCAGAAATTTTTCAAGGGGGGTAAACCATTTATGATCGGGACTCGAGCACCAAAAGTAAATATTAAACCTATTCAGTAGGGGGGTGCATTCCCTGCACCCCTCCCCTGGATCCGCTCCTGTCCGTTACGACAAAGCACCCCCCCTTTACCTTGGGCATGAGGTTTTCCTATTTCAGATCACACGCTTAGATCATTACTTTTTTCGGCCTACATTCAAAACGGAAGGCGGGAAAAGACCTCTGTTAGTATGGCAAGCAGGGCATAGAGGTTTTACATGATCACGTGACGGCAGCCATATTGCATGGTAGAAACAATAAAATCGTTTTACATGAGAAAGAGTTCAATCTCTTAGGGGAAAGAGATTGTATTGTTCTCATATGCAATATGAGAAGATACGATAATATGGACCAACATCTAACAAAGAATCTTATTCTCAAGAGATTGGCACGTGGTCTGGGACTGGAAAAATATTGCGCCCTAAGTAAAGCCGAGGTCGATAGACCCCGAATTCGATTGACGTGACAATGGTCACCTCATATCAGTAGTCTCAAGACCAGGGTGAAGTAAACAAAATTCTGTAAATGTATACAATTTTCCCTCTATTCACGATAGCCGCCATGTTCGTTGTCTCGTTGTGATGCTAATAAGTCACGTGGTTTCTGAGGGGGCAAACAACTTAAAATCGGGGATTGATTTCAACCGCTCCTTTGGATAATATTTGTCAAAAAACTAAATTTGATTTTGAAATTTGCCGCTTTTTGTAAAAATAGTTGTTCTTCCGATTTTTGCCCCCTGGAAGACCTCATGGCTAATTTGCATTACGATATGAAAACCATCATGGCGGCTATCGTGTATATAAAAGCTGTGCATTTGTTGTATCGACAGACAATATTGTAGTTAGCCAGAAACGAGCGAATAGCTTTCTCAAAGCACACTGAGGAAACCGTCACGACTTGCGTGGTACATGATGAAAAACTGCAACAGACCACAACAAGAGCCAAGACTAGTCTTTAAAGTCGTAAAATCAGGAAACATAAGCCGTCACTAATTATATTCAGAGACAGCACTAGCTCTTATTGCATGGCGGAGTAAAGGAGAAATCGAACCGGGCTGACCTTCACAAGCCTGAAGCCAAGATCAAATAATCAAAGATTTCTGGGTTGTATCTAAAAATAATAACTGCTCAAAACTTATTCAGAAACTAAAAGACTACCACCAAGAACAGGCCATTTCGGAGTTCTCGAAAAAGATGCATGACCGCGAGACTTCGTGCAAAAATCACACTTGTTGGTGTGAAGCGACTGACTTTTCTGTTCTCACTCTTTTCTCTACGACTTGTTCACAGTAAACAGAAAAAGAAATTTCAGTCGTTTCGAGCCACCAAGCTTGATTTCGCACGGAACCTCGCCTTCATGCGTCATTTTGGAGAACTCGGAAATGGTCTATTGCCAAAGCACAAACGTTCCATGTTGTACTAACCAGGATTTAGATACTTTTAAAACAGGATATTAAAAAGTAAGAAGTAATAATTCCTTCCGAGAATGTCAAGATAACGAAGGTGGAACTCAAAAGAAGTTACGTGACCACACGGTTGACGTCCGCCAAGTGACGTGCTCTCGAGTCGACCAATGAGAAAACGAGACTTGGGGATATAACAGAACAATTTAAAAAGGGTGACGCAGTAGGTGACGTAACTAACTGATTACGTCAGATTTCTATCGCAACAGTAGTCAGATTTCTGTCGCGCTAGACTTCAACTGACACTTTTTAGACGTAATTCAAATTCTATTCTGAGTGACTTTTTTCCGTAAAGTTAAGAGTTCTAAGATAAAAGCTGAAGATAAAAACATTGTTTTAAAGTTTTATTATTGGTTGTAACCAGGAAGGTGGGAACTCGACACTTTTCTCCTATACCGGTGTTAACGCACCAGTGTCGTATACCACCTTTGCTACCCACGTATGACCTGTCTAACAGAAAATCATACGACATAGAATCAATCCCGGTACCTTAGTAGCCTAAGTTGTCGGCGGTTTGCACAGTTGCGAGGAGGAGGGTGAAAAACCGAATTTTACAAAGACGAAGCACAAATGGTTTTCGCCCTCAATCAATCACCAATCAAAAAGCGAGAAATCTTACCCTCACTATCCAATCACAGCACAGATGAATTCGGAAGCCAGGGGCAGATCCAGGAATCGGATAAGTGGGGTTAGGGGAAGGCGGAAAACGTCTTCGTTAGAGGAACCTCTATGACTAACTCCCTAGGTAGTTACATACCACCGAGAGAATAATTTTGGCTAATTTTTAGGCCGCGAAAAAAAATTCATTTTAAACAGAACAAAACATAACAGAATAGTTTGAGTATATCTCAATGTCATATTCAACACAGGACAGCAATAATCACCTATTTATTCTGTATGTTTATACATAGAAGCTGTGTCAAGGTTTCATATGGCGATGGAGCCGTTATCGATCACATGTTTGCTTTAGTTCAGCAAATATCATTTGAACAGTCAAAACCGTGTCACCTTGAATCGTAATGTAAGCGTAGGATTTGGTTATCTTGTTGAATCTCTTTAGCAAACACTATTTTGCTGGTATGTTTTGACTAAGACAATCTACGACAGCAAAGGGAACAGGAAAATTAATTCATTGAAGGAATGAGGACAAGTTGAAAACAAATAGGACGTAAAAGGAAAAAATTCAAATAAAATAAAATAAAATAACATCGGAGATCCGTCTTTGCCCCTGCAGGTCTGGGTAAAACCTGTCGATCCACTAAAGATTGAAATCCATGGGCATTATTCCTCATGTCAGTCCAATCATCACCGTCACCGTCACCGTCATCGTCGTCGTGGTCACTAGATCACCAACATCATCACTATTATCATAATCAGCTGCGGCTGACTAGTACATTCGACTTCAGCGGTTTAGCGTTATTGAGGTTTTTCATGTGACGTAACGCTTGCGAGAAACTTGTTTTACTTGGAAAGGGGGTTTACTGTCAAATTTGTCATACATATATTAGTAAAATCACTGCGAAATTTCTTGGAGTTTACACGTAAACTATCGATGATATCAGTAATTTTTCAAAAACCCGAAATTTAACATTAATGTTGGCCTGCCAGCACACACTTCTTTATAAAACTTCTAAGGCCAAGAATTCACCTCTTCTCTGGATTCTGAATAACCTTCACGAAACTTCACAGTTTTACTAATATCCAACATGACAAAATTGACTGTAAACTCCTTTTTCAGAATAAAACAAATTTCTTGACAACATGACGTCACATGGAAAACCTCAGTCAATATTAATATCAACGAACTCAGAATAATAACAAGAGTCAGACGACGGGGAAAGATACAGACGGTATGGTCATAGCTCTTTTGTGCATTACATAGAATAATGAAGTGAATCTTCAACACACAATATGGATTTAGCCGAATCTAGACGTTTCATGGCAGTTTCATGTTCTCGTGTATTCGAGCTACGTGAACAGGAAATCGAACGAGCCGCTACTCGGGTAATCGCACTTAAAAATACAACCGACAGTTTTCTGTGTGCATGGTTTGATGGTTGAATAGAATCTCGGCCACCTTCATGTAATCAAGACATACGCACCATGCACGCACTGAGGTGGTTCGTATAAATGAATGAAAAATAACACCACAAAACCAATAATTTCGTTTCATTAATTCTAGTTGTTATTACTCATAGCTAAATCAATAAGAGAAACCCAGTCCGTAGATTACATGCAAAGAGTGTGTTCTGGGTTGCGATTCAGTGTTATCAATAAAACGTGTGATATTTGCAGTTGAATGTGATTGTCATCGGACAAAGACCGCGGAGTACGATAATAATATACAAAAAAGAGAATCTAAGAAAGACGGGAAAATTCTATTGACAAGACAAATAAATATTGTTTAAATCTACTCTTGAGGTGCCGTCCCTTGAAAGTAGAAAAAAAAAAAAAAAAAAAATCATGGCGGCCATGTTGGTTCTAAGTCATCCAACATGGCGTCTCATAGCATGAAATTGCGTGCACCTCAAGAAGACACTGGAAGAGATCAAACTTTTCAGCCTTATACTTCTTTCGTCACTTTCTCCGCTTTCGTAATTGTACGGAGCATTGACTATGAAGCTGTTCTATTTGTTAAACATAAAACATTACAGATGCTACGCGCGCTTTGATTAGTCAAAAACTGAAGTTGGAACACGAGAGTCTCTCAAAGCACAAAGTTTTCCCCGTTCAAATGTCCAAAAACGCTATGCATTCTTGTATAAATCATTATCCGGCTCATGCTCTATTTCTCCAGTCGTGTCTCTATCAGAGTATAGTGCAGGATTACTGCTTTTTCAAAACTTTTTTGGCAACACTTGGTTTAAAGAACAAGTGTCGTTAGTAAAGGCTATTAGAGCAGATTTCGTATGACTGTGAAAAAGTCGCGGCACGGTCCTTGCCGTAAGCGTGCCTTGCCGCGACCTTGAT
>JAAAQI020156319.1:0-10203 GCA_011800005.2 Stichodactyla mertensii | reverse complement strand
TATCAAAAACAATTTTCGAACCCCCCCCCATAAAAATTTAAACTCTCTGACATACCTTCCTTGGTTCTTTCAACCCCACCTTTTTTGTGAGAAAATTTTTCGAAGCCCCCCCCCCTACTTTTCCTCCAGTCCCCCCAAGGGATAATTAATGAACAGTCCCTAACGGGAACTGGGTACTAGTCTGGAAAGCGTACTACCTGCATATCCAACTGGCATATCCCATGTATATGCCAAAACAGTATTTCTAAAAAATATTCCTGGATAAATGTAAACATAAATCCGCAATTGTCTTAGATTGGAAATATTTAGCGAACCTTAGACATCACTGGTACCGTCTCGCAAGGTGAGAATATCGATTATGAAAAAAACCACATTCTATCTTGGTAGCCTATCTTTTCCGCGTTTGAAAATCCATTTTCATTTAATTTCTCGCTCATAGACGAAACAAATCTACTCCCTACATTGAAGCTTTTATTCTCTTCTTGAATATAAATTCTATTTAGTGTAGATTAGTTGGTTAGCCTTGAAAAATCGAATTTTTTTGACATACTGACTTATATGAACGGAATAGATTGACACGCCATTTGAGTTGTCAATTTGCTGAAGTCGTAGATCCACGAAAAGACGGAAAAATAATAATGCGCATCTAAGTAATTGAGAATCAACCGATATAAGCTTTGGATTTTTAATTATTAATGTTATTTTTAATCGTATTTTCCCGCTGCAATTTTAGCTTCGTTTTGCCTTTTTCGTCCCATTTTACCACTGAGTTGAGCACATATTCCACTAGCTAGTCAAGGGTGTTGGCTTTTATAAATTTCCTTCCTTTTAATTGTACGTGTAGAATATATTAAAATGGTCTTTGGTTAGCTGTCATAGGCTCAGAGAGAATAAGCACGAGTGCGAAGCGTTATTTTAATACGACAGCATTTTTGCACCCTCCAACCTTGAAAATTTTCATAGCGCTTGACATTTTGAAGCGACGAAAATCCGCAGAACTGACACCGGATAATACGTTTTGAAAACACATCCAAAGGTTAAAAGGTGAGTTGCTTTCGATAGCCTATAACCATTAATATATCCAAAAAAGAAGAAAATATCGAAGCAATAAGATCGATCAAAAATTGCATCATATTGCCATTTGAATTACGGTTTAAGTTTGTTTTGTCGGCTGAGAAAGAATAGCTTATATTGGTATTAATGTTTTTAAGCTCGGAGATCGTTAAGTAGCGTTCGAGCTTACGGAAAAAATACACCTGTTTTGAATTGCACATGGAAAATTCAAACTTGAATTCGTTTCAAAATGCAAGATATTTTGTTTTGAAATATTACCAAGACGAATAAATCATGAGTAATGAGCGCTTGAAAAAATAATTCGTAAAATATCGGCCAAGTCGGATACGAACGTTTATGAATTTAAAGATGGCTGCAAGGCTAGATGAGAGGAATCGATGTAACTAAAATACTGTATTTTGATTTTTCCTACTATAAATACACCGATTTAATCTTTACAATGTCCAAATTACACGGGAAAACCATCGCCCAAGGTATACTCACCTTTGATACTAGACTTCATATTTCCTAACAATTTGCTTGTTTTTACGCTAAAATGTTTTAAGTGGGTTAGGCGTTGTATGGTTTTTACCATGCATAATCACGTCCCCGCCAAATTTTAGTTTTTGCTGCTCTAAAATTACTCCTATTCTATTAATTTTCATTTTTTTTTTCCCGGAGAAAGATTGAAAAACAAATTTTCGCTTGTGATTGTTTTTAGAATATATTTTTATGGCGATTATTATTTTTCAGCTCTGTGGTTAGCTTGGTTTATCGTATCTTGTCTTCAGTTCACCACATTCAAAATTACCTGTCATTTGCATGTCTGGCTTTTGAAACTCGTCTTTTCGAGTCTATTAGTTTCGTAAAAAACCACTTGAAAAATATTAAAACCACTAACTAGTCTAAACCAAGTTCTCTCATTTATTATTCTGGCTTGTTTAATATTCTTAAATTTCAAAATTCTAGCTTATTCTCAGTTTATTCAAGAGCGAAAAAAATTTTCCTTCCATTTTGTTGCAAAATAAACTATCACTGTGAGCAGAACAGGGGTTGAATTATTCATTGTTATTATTGTACAAGCCAAATTTCGTAGGTGTCACGCGGTGTCATAGATGGACACTCAAAACGGGCTGCTTTTTTTATAAACGATTCGATTGAAAAGATTTTCGCTGATTAAATTTTTCACAGCATCTCGTCCTATATATATACTATATAGCCAGTCTTCCCTGAGTTTCTCTGTCATTAATGAATGCTTTGTTTTAGGTCTATCATTACCTTTCTGCCGAACAAATCAAATTCTGATGTGTATGTGTTATCATTAAACCATGCAGCATCAAATTTTCCTTCAACTATCTCCCAAGCCCACTAGACGGCCATGTTGGCTGATCCCCGCGCAGCCTCGCATTCAAACACAACGAGTTCATCCGTGCATGAACAAAGTTTTTATTCAGGAATAAACACCGTCGCGCGATGAAAGCCAATCGCCAATTAAAACCATTATATAGCTAATTCACTTAACGTTGTCGCTGGAAAAAGCCTATTAAAAGGTTTGTGAGCAGAATCATGAAATTTTTTTCACCGCGACAACTAAGAAACTCACTGTATGCTTGTAAATTCTAGAACTTGGGCATATATTCCTTAATTCTTAGATAGCCTACATCGAAGTTTGTTGGTAAACAAAAGATAAATAGTGAAAGCTTTTTTCAGCGACAAGGTTAATTAAATTAGCTATATTTATGCAAACTACTTTTCAAATTCACTCACCTTACGTAAGAAAAAGAATGAAAGCATTTCATCACTTAATTTCAAAGTATATTTTAACTTACATTTAATTATTAATATTTATAGAGCCATTAAATATGACAGAAGTAAATAACAATGGAACTAACCATTCTGATTGGTCAGAATTAACTGGTGACATAATCGTGTGCTGCGGAGGTTATGAAGGTCGTTATCAATTGGATACTGTAGAAGCTTACAGCCAGTCGACTGGGACCTGGACCGAGCTTCCCTCCATGCCATTCTCACGTGACAGCATGGCCGCAGGGAGTCATGGAAAGGTTATCGTCCTCGCCGGAGGTTCTGATCGAAAGATTCCATTTAATGACGTCGTGTTGTTTGATTGGCATTCAAAAGAATGGAGCAAGGGTACCCCGATGCCTTCTGCGCGTGCGTACGCAGCTAGTGCAATGGACGAGTCACGTGGTAAGCTGCTGATTTCGGGAGGATATAATAACGTGGAGCTGAACTCCTGTCAGGCTTTTGAAGTAGAAACACAAAAATGGCTCGACCTCCCGAATATGCCAAGTGCCAGAGCAAGAAGTGGCGGTGCTGTAGCAAATGATCATTTCTTTGTGGTAAGTTAGAGAGGTTTTAGTTACACTGTGACATCGGCGTAGCGGCCATGTTGGTTGAACTTTAGGGTTTTTACTATGAATTCTCTTGTTCAGTTATTTAAACTAACATGGAGTCCGTGTCTTTTGGTTGTTTTATTCTATAAGGAATGACCTTCAAACCACCTATATTAGTTCCTGTATTATCTGTATTTAATTTATTCAAAATGGCCGCAACGTCTATTACACCTATTCTCGTATTTAGGCCGCGCCCAAGACAACTAGCCAAATTCCAGAACGTCTGGGAATTCGGCTTCCGTCAATAAAGCTCAGTTTTGGCGGTCTGAGCTAGTAATTTGTTTGAATGGTAGAAGCCAAAAAATCACATCTTCTCAGTGGAATTCGGCTAGTCAGTGTCCAGTTCGTGTAATTATGAAAACAGGTGCATAAGCAAGCTTCGTCACTTCTTATCCCCAATAAGATCCAGCCCCAAAAACTCGGTATAGACCTTTTTAGCTTGGTCGTAATGTTTTCCCATTTCAGACCAGGTGTCAATCCCTTGAAAATAAGATTCTTTGTTTAAGGCTCAAGCTAAAAAAGGTCAACGAAGATATTAACGAACTTCACAATGAGTTCCTTAATGCATTTTGGGACATTGAAAAGTCAACATTGTAAACCGCTATTGCTTGACGTTAAGGTTTAATACCAAAATTTTACTTCATAGATTGGGGGTGACGTCATGCGCCGACCAACCAACCTTGTAGAGGCGTTTAATATCAAAGAAAACAAGTGGGTCAGTTTTCCCTCCATGAAATCCAAGCGACGGCGCTGTGCTGTAGTGGCAATCGGTGACAAGATCGTAGCGGCAGGAGGGCTTACATCAGACGACATCACCTTGGACTCGATGGAAATGTTCGACATGCGCAATAGAAAGTGGATGGACTTACCTACCATGCCGTGCGCGAAGTTTGGTTTCAGCGCATGCGTAGTGGGGAACGAGATGTTCGTACTTGGCGGGAACGAGAGAATGAAGATGAAAGCTTGTTGCAACAGGTGTGATTCGTTCGACCTGCTGTCACGCGAGTGGAAGAGGGTTCCTTCTATGATGTACCGTAGGCTTCATGCTAGCGGTGTCAAGATATCAGTTTAAGTTCTGGTGTGCTTGTCAAGCCTAGTATCAAGCTGTTACTTTCAAACTTACACGTTTAAAACAATTTGATCCACGAATTTTCTTTGGTGAATCAACGCAAGAGCGTTAAAGATCATTTCTTTCCGTCGAGGATTATAGTATTGACAAGTGGATTCCTTTTTAGTCTTGAAGATGCGAGGATAGTAGTTGTGACGATGGTGGTGATGGTCATGGTGGTGGTAATGATACTGGAGGTGGTAATGATTGTAACGATGGTGATCGATGGTGGACATGATGATGATGATAGTGATAATGATGATGATGATGATGATAATGATGTTGGTGGTTCCTGGTAATCTTCATAACGGGAGAATCTACAGTGCAGACAGTTGATGTAATCATAAAATCTATTGTGGTTCTATCCATTGTATTATGTGTTGTTCTTGTATTTCTATGAATGCATTACATCAACTGCTCTGTAGACTCTCCCATTATGAAGATTATTATGATGTCGACTTGAGTTATAGACATGCTTTGAAACCGATGATTGATTAATAGTATTCAAAATTTAAAAACAACCAGAAGTAGAGATGCTTGATCCAATTGTGATCCAGTGGAGGTGTCGTGAGGGCGGGACCCTCCTAAACCAAAATTAATTCGATATTTTTTATAAACAAAATAGCCCACTTTCGACATATCGTTGAGTGATCCCACGCCAAAGATGCGAGTCAAGGCTCCGGGGAAAAAAAAGAATAATTACGATTATTTCGATGTTATTTGCTTGGTAAATGATTAGATTGAGTATGTTTTTTGTTTCTTGAGTATGTTATGTTGCTTGAAGAAATATAACATACTCGATCTTTCGATTATTTCATTGTTATTCCCCGGAGCCTCGGTCCGGTTCTTATTGTGTGTAACCACTCAACCAACAGGGAGCCCGGTTACCCTCCGAGTAAAAGATGCGAGGCGTACTAAAAACATTAACGTTAAAATATCGCGTTAGCGCTACACGGGTAATACAAAATTATCTGTAAACTGATAGGCGATTGAAATAGTAACGCTCGTCTCTAGTAAACAGTCTGACCGTTTACCAGGAACGCGCGTTACAATTTCAAATTAAATTTTTAATCACCTATCAGTTAACAGATAATCTCGTATTACCAGTGTTGTTTTTAGTACGTCTCATCAAAACACAGGAAACCCATCTGGTTATATAATCTTTTATATAATCTTTATATAATCTTAACTCGAAGCGTAGCCGGGCTTCCTGTGGGTATAACGAAATCTTTATGACGTTTCTGGTAATTTTTCAAATTCCATTTCTTTCAAATCGCCAAATTGTTTTCAGTTGTCCGCAGTTGTCAATCGTATTCAGTTGTCCGCATGTGCAGAAGGAAGAACCCCTTGATACGGGTTTGGCAGTAAACACCACAGGCAACCCAATCTCCAGCTGGAATTAGAAATCCAGGAAAAGAAATTGGGCTGCCTGTGTACACATTTGTACCCAGTACTCCGTTGTAAAAACAGGCGGAGTACTGGAAACAAGACTCTTAGGTTGTTTTTCCAATTCTAAATCAAAATTTAAAGAAATTTAGTTTATATAACTCTATTCTTCTAGAATATTTTGAAATTTTAAGTCTAGAAGTTTGGTACATGACTGTCTTGCTTTATATTATATTCGGTAAAGAATAGCATTTTATTTGTGTTTTGGGTACCCTGTCTAAAGTATAGCTCAATGGCCATTTGCTAGTTTGAGCCCGTGATTTTGTTCTGTGACACTGGGGATATAGAGCCATTAGAGCGACGACCATTTTACGCCTTTACGAAATTCAACGGAGGACTGGAAACGAACTCGTGCCGCATAGAAATTTGGGAACAAGATCAAAAAAGTGCCGCCATCCTGCATTGGATTCTGGGATTGATTTTGGAGACGAGATAGAGTTCGTACCTAGTCTTTCTTTGGATTCCAAAATATAAAGGCGAATCCCTTATTTGATCTAGGAGTGGGTTTCGTATGAGTAGACTGCAAACTACATTGAACTATGCGTTGTTATTTGATAACACAGAAAATATTGGTGAGTCATTTCTGTATTACTGCATACTGTACCATGTACGTGTTGTAAGTTTAATTTACTGCACCTTACATTTCATTTTTCACTCATACGAAAACTACTCTTTAACGTTAAGTATGTGGTTTGTTTATGTTTTTAGTTCGCTTTGCCTGGCGTTTTGTTCCCGTAAATGCTAGGATAGTCCCAACCACATAGACATTGCACCTTGACTTGTCAAATGAGAAAACTAATTCTTGAATGTAATCACAAAGACGTGGCGGCTGTTCAGTTGTCGTTGTTGTAGTTGTTGTTCCTTTCCATCCAAGAAAAAACCGGCCGTTCTCATAGTAATACTACAGACACATTCAGTAACGACGACGTGACCTCAATAGGACGGTGTGCGCGTGAAAACGAACGCGCTCGTGCGCCATCCTCTTGAGGTCGCCTCGTGTTTGCGAAAAAATGTCTTTATTTACCAAAGCAATTTCGTAATTGTTGTAAATCAGATGTGCAGATCGATCTTTTTCTGACTGATTTGAATGGGTTTTTTTATCGCGGTCATTAGCGCATTCGCGGTCATTAGCGCATTCGACTATATAGTTAGTTCATATTGACGATTGGATGACGTGTGATAAAATCATTAATTATATATCTGATTACAAACAAACTTAGTGTATTTGTGGTCAAGTCTTAATGTCAAAATATAAACACTGTATTGATCGCTTTCTAAAATTACACCACCTTGAATAGACCAAATCCACTTGGGCGTAATGTTTAGACCACGTGTCATTCCCTTGAAAATACAATTCTTTGTTTAAGCTCATCTATATTAATGAATCTTCTTAAGCGTTACCAAGAAACAAAGAAAGAATACCCAAGGGAATGACACGTGGTCTAAAACGGGAAAACAGATACGCCCAAGTGGATTTGGTCCATTTTATTGACCATTTCCATACATCGGTTACTCTCTAAGCAAACAACACAGCATTCAATAGAGGTTGCAATGTAGTTCCTCGCACCTTCGATAGACTGCTTTGTGTTTGACCAGTGAACCGATATATGGAAAGTGGTGACTGACAAATCCAGAAAAACGGCCCTCCGTTGTGTCCACGCATGCGCAAAGGTTTGACTAAAAGTGGCATTGCACATACTTTGGGTTCCAGAGAGAAGAATCTAAAGAGCATCTATGGTCGTTCTATCCACTGTATTATGTGGTGTTCATTGTATTTCTATGAATATATTACATCAACTGCGTGCTCTATAGACTCTCCCGGTTCCAGAGGCTCTCTCGCTCCAGTGTTTCTCGGTCGTTGGCCGCCTGTACGGAGCGAGAGGACCTGGGGCATCAAGGGTACATAATACAGGATTTAAGCACCAAACCGATTATTTCCAGTCCCAAAGGGAGGATGATAAAAATGATAAAAATAAGGAATCTTCAGCCTTTCTACTTCCATCCGGGACTCCAAAACGCGATCAAGTAGTTCCCAGTCCTCACCGCCCCAGTTTTGAAATCCTTTTACATTCATCGCTCCAGCTCGGTCAAAATCAGACTTGTAGATCGCGAAGAGACCAAATCCAAGCGTCTCCCAGTAACCAAATGGATGGCTAGGATAAAATCCACACTTCAGACGCTTTACTACTGGAGCGAAAGCCATCTTGCCTTCCACACAGTGCTGGAAATGAATATATATGTTATTAAAATCTCAGGTTATGGTTCAGTTGCTCACGCGTTATCGCTCCCCAGAGCCGCTCTTTCTTACTGCGCATGGTCGACGAAATATCTTGGCTCTGGTCTTTCATCGAAAGCCGTCGTCTTTTTGTCGATCGACTAAATCAACACTAAATTTGTTCGTAATTCCCCAAACGGGACATTTCTTTTGTTACATTCGGAAACTGGACTCGACAGCATTAGTGGCTACTCGCACATGCGCAATAGCCACAAAAATCGACAACAGTTTTCGATTCGAGGATGGGCTTGATGTTTTCATATATCTTCTTCATTTTATCAATTCCAACCTCGACTTGAAACCGTTGTTGTATTGCACATTCAAGCGAAACGTCTATTAAGATTTAGATTATGTTTCTCGGCTGAAAGTGTGTAAACGTACCTTGCGCACAGTCTCGATCAGTTTCGCAGGGATTTTAAGATTCAAATCGCACAGAAATAAAATACTGTGCGGATCCTTCACGGCGTCAGCTCCCTTCTGCAAAGCCTCTGCTCTGTTGAACTTCTTGTTGCCAGGCAACCTCACCACGGTATAACGACTGAGAGAGCTTTTCTTTAAAACTGCTTCGACATCGATGTCAGTGCTTTCGTAATCAACGATTATCACGTGGAGATGCGGGTCACGTGTTTCGTGTGCTATTTCTGTGAGAATGATTGGTATTGGTATTTAGTAAAAATTTACTCAAGCGATGCCATTGTGAAAATTTTGCTGGGAATCGGGAATCCATGATATAAAATGTTGTAGAATAAGTGTAGAATTCTCTTGTATCATAGAGCGACCCCTTGCTGTGATCAGTAAAATTAGATTTTTGCTATCAGAAGGACTAGTCCTTTGACACTCTGATCCATGTGGAAGGCATTAGAAAAGTTAGACATGCGTAGACCATGTACGAGAGAAAGTATGTAGAACATGCAGTTTCGTCCTTTTCAAAAAAAAAAGGTTTTCCTATTACTGGGATACTTGGTACTATCAATGCCAATTCAGCGTTTGTGTCATTAAATCGAAAATATTTAATTAATCCGGGTTATTTTGAATGGAGTGTGAAAAAAAGCTGTCCTGAGGTCAAAATTTAAATTTCCAAAGTCGTTTTTGTATATAAGTAGAGCAACCGAAATAGCCAAAAACGGTGAAAAATGCCTATCAAGAAATCGAAGTTGACTGAAAATGCCTCACGCGGCATGCTCATCCACAGGGTAACCAACCCGAAATGTGCTATTGCGAACCACCTATGCAGTTTATTGATTGATAATCAAGACCCTTACCTTCTATATTGTTGATAAAGTACAAAGCCCATCGTCCACTGTCTTTCACAGGCACGATCACATTTACGGTCGCATGCTTACTCCAGCGAAAACTTCGAGGAAAACACAGGTAGCCCGCTCCTCGTGGCTGATACAGAAACTCGGAAAACTCGAAGTGCCTTCCGCTGTACATGTCTTCCACTTCCATTTGTATGTGGTAGCGATTGCCTTTGGGTTTATCGACTACTCTTTCTATTGACATCAGTTTGGCTACTTTAAAAGTTCTGACAAACAATCCCCGTGATTAGAAATTAGACAAAAGTCCTTCAAAGATATTACAGTCAAAATGTTAAACCGTGAGCACCTAAAATATGTCTGGAATGTTAAGCATCATATTCTGACCAATCACATACAAGAATGAATTCATTTATAAATAATTCTCGCATGTGATTGGTCAGAACAGGATGCTTAACATCCCAGACACATTTTAGACACATCTTTTTTTAGTTTGAAAAAAGTAACTTATATCTAACGCGATTGCAAAAAGCTTTTTATAATTGATAAATCTTTTTGGGCCTCTAGAGTTTTGGCCAATAGGCCCCTTGCAGCACGTCGGAATGCAGCTGAATTTGGAGGGCAAGACAAAAGAATCTCAACTCCAGAGAA
>JAAAQI020156308.1:0-10203 GCA_011800005.2 Stichodactyla mertensii | reverse complement strand
GGTGATGATGATGGTGGAGGCAACTGTGGTGCTGGAAGGGATGGTGAAGGTAGATGGTAGAGAAGATGGTGATGATGATGGTGGAGGCAACTGTGGTGCTGGAAGGGATGGTGAAGGTAGATGGTAGAGAAGATGGTGATGATGGTGATGATGGTGATGGTGGAGGTAACTGTTGGATGGTGTTGGAGATAATGGTGGTGTCAGGGGTTATGCCAACATTGATGTTCAATGTGATGGTGATGGTGGAGATATCAAGATCAGGGATGAAGATGCATGACTACAAGTAGTATGACATAATCCATATACCGTAGTCACGTCAATGAAGATGATAGTAATCATGAGTATATGTAATGTGCATGCAGAATTATAAGGTCACTCTTCCTTACCTTATTGTCAATCTTTAACAGATGTGTATCATGTGATGCACTGACAGCATTCATAATAGTATCCTTGTCAACAAACAGCTAAAACCAGAGACAAAAGTAATGGGATAAATATGTAAGTACAGTAAACCCTAGAACCTACACGGCCCACATAAGACTAGTCTAGTGATTATAGTGGAAGCATGATGGAAGCCTTTTCTTTTCCTAAGATATACTTTAAGTTGAAATAATGCATTTCTTCTGAAGGATTTATATTCATCCAAATTCAAGAAGAACAAGTCTGAATTGTTGGATAAGAATCTACATACAGCCCTTTGCAATTTTTTTCCGCAAAAAGAAATTCACAAAAATGAATGTTCTCTTCAAAATATAAAATCTGTTGCACAATATCGTAAAATTTGTCTTTTAAATTTTCGTTACTCGATTGTTCACGGTACGGCAGGATATGGTATCTGACTTATTTTGGCGAGCCGATTTCAGGATGCGAGCTAAAACCAGCGGGAAAAATAACTGAAGTTTAGGGAACAGATCGGGATTGCTTCAAAGAATTGGACGGGATGAGAAGATTTTGTGAAGATATTGGCAGGATGGTGGGATTTCAGAACCCTACGGTGGACCCTACTCAAGAGAAGGGTTAAACAGCAGGGTGGGAAATGGCGCCCACACAAGAGTACTTACCATTCTCAAGTCATCAGGCAAATCTTCTTCCATCTCATTCTTCATGAGTTTTTCTAACGTCACTACACACATGTCAGACACCTTCTCGTTGTGCGCATTCTCCAAGTCACGTAACTGTGTCATCGTGTTTATGGTTAAGGATTGGTTCACAAGGGATGTAAGTAAAGTATAACATGACAAACTTAGAGCAGATTTCCTATGACTGTGAAAAGGTCGCGGCACGAACACGGTCGTGACACGGGCAAGGCACGGCAAGGCACGGCAAGGCACGGCAAAATTCTAGAAAACATCACGGTCGCGGCAAGGCACGCTTATGGCACCGATTGTGCCGTGACCTTTTCACAGTCCCCCACTCTCACGAAAGGGTACGTCCCTAAGAAATCTAATCTGAGATGCTAAGTATTGAACATCGTGAATGTTAATTCAAGGATATAATCCCTGCACATGTTCCACGAATGACGTCACCATGTCCGCCATGTTTCTTTCAAAGTCCTTGATGGTGTCCTAAACATTGCATGTTGAAAACAAACGATAAATGCATGAATTCTGAACCTAGCATCATTGAAAATGATTCTCAAGGAGGAGGGAACAGACAGGGAATGAATAATTGTTCAACATTTCGTGCTTGAGGAAATCCTACCAGAGTAAAGGCTCGGCCACATGATGCGACGTTTGATTGCAACAGGGACATCGCACCGTGTGTCCACCCATGCAACTGTGGCGCGCGACGTCACAAGAGTAGAAACAAGCTACTTTTACGGGTGGACAGTTGCAATATGTTAGTGCACAGGGTTAGTATCAGTAAGGTTCTGACCAAGGTGCACTAACCTCTAGTTGATCTACTAGCTGCATCTCCAGTCCCATCAGTGAGTCCCACAGCTTTGCAATCTTGTCTACAATCTCCTTCATCATACTCTCCAGCAGATTGACATCACTAGTGTTGGAGTAATCTAACAAAGCCTTCAGATAGAACAACGTCATTGGATTTGTGAAATATCAAACGATACAAAGTACGGTGGCACGTTCTTTCTCCTGTGCGCCCACTCATCATCCGAATGTCAAAAGACAGATTTGCGATAGAAAAGAATGCAACCTCAAGATGATAGCGCAATCTCATCTTTAGAGCAGAAAACGATACATCAAATTCACACAGGGTTCGTGCTACATCTCCAACACAATATTCAAGGACGTTTCAAGGACTCTTCAAGGCCCAAAATTATGATTTTCAAGGACCAGTTTTGTTTGGAAATTTTCTTTCTTAACAGTTTATAGTGGCACAAACACACATCATTTTAATGACTTTATTTTAGCTATGACTTCAAAAAACTTTTGAAGCTCAATAACATCGACTTTAGATGATGGAAAATAGCATATGAGTTACCAAACTTGCCGTTCTTGGAGCAAGATTAGAAATAACAACTTGAACTGTAGCAATTTCAAGGAGAATTCCAGGAGTATCCAGCAACTTTGCTATTTTCAAGGGCTTTTCAAGTGCACTTGAAAATGGGTTTTGAATTCCAGGGCTTTTCAAGGATTTCAAGGAGTAGCACACGAACCCTGTTCATACCATATGTTTTACCGTAATGGTAACTACGTGTTGTGATTGGATGACTCACATAGAACAATTGGAACCTATTTATCTGTTACTACACATCGTACCGTGTACGCGCCGTAAGTCATTAACGTACGTTTCCCACTTCAAGAAAACCACTCGATAGAAGTGGTAGTACTTAAGATTGACACTTTACCGGAACGAGGAAATTACAGTCGGAGGACATCCTGGTCAGAATTCAAGGCCTACAGACAAAGACGTGCGCTATACTCGTGCTGTCTGTCACCCAAACCTCGTTAAATCTGTCTGTCTGTAGTTTTTCCACACATCCTGACACTCTTCTTATAATCTTAAAATAACCGTACCTTCTTCTTGTATTCTATATATTCCTGGATATTAGACACACCCTCCTTCTTGTTTTCTGACAGAGCATCTTCTAAGCTAGAGAAGAAAGAGTCTACTTCTTCTTTTCGTTTATTTCTTTCTCGTAGACCAAAGTCAAAGATGTCATTGCAGATGGCCATAAACCTCTCCTTGTAAGTGAAAAATCGTCAAGGAAGATTTGATAACTATTAAGTACGTTCTCAGAATCCTCTTTCCCTGAATTGCCTTAGAGCTTTTTGCAGTTCATCAAATTTGATTTGTATGTACATTCTCATCATGTAGCTTATGCTCTGAGGAAATACAGCTAGTTAACTAGCAAAATGCTATGCTACAGCAAGCTTAGTTAAATGCACTAGTACAAAAGGATATGCTGTGATAATCTCTTCCATGCCAGGAAGAGCTGACAGTTTTTCGCCATCAGGATCATCAGTGTACATGGAATCAAACAGGTGAGATGTGTTCAGATCTTCAACATATGCTTCCTGTGGTTCAAAACCGATAAGACTATTAACATTTGTACAAGAAAAAGCGTTTCTGGCCTCCCATCCACAGAGCAGAATTTTTATGATGTTGACAGTAGAAGATGTAAATTCTCTGAATGTGAACAACTTGGAAAATACCAGTTAATAACATGAACAATACAAGTTACAAATAAAAGTGAGGAAGGAATGCTAATACTACTTTCTAAATACCAGTCAAAGAACGTAATCCTAGACAGAAGTTTGTCACTTGCACAATTAATCCCTTTGAGAGCCAAGCCCAAAGAGAGATAAATGGTAACTTGGCACTCTCAAGTGAATAGCACTTTGGGAATAACACTACATGATGAACTATCATCATATGCAGTCATTGTCATCATCATCATCATCATCATCAACTGAGCAGCAGCAGCTTGACAAACTGAATTACATTTTAATTACTAACAAATAGCATTAGCTCTCAAAATACTCACCTTATGTAGTTTTCTTTCATCCTCTTTTGCTTCCTTCTCTTTCTTCTTCCGTTCAGCAATTGTCTCATCATGTACAAGCTCCTCAATAGAATATTTGTATTTTTCCATAGCAACTTCTCTGGCTGTCTCATCCACTAATCTAAAATCTAGGTACACTAGATCTGGCAGATGAGCAATAACATACTCCTTGTAATTCGCATCCTCACAGAAAGGGTTGGAGCTCAGGTTTAATGTGCGGAGGTTTTTAAACTGTCTTAAATAAAGTACCTAGCAAAGTTTAGAAGAAAAAACAATATTTGTCAATTACTTATTGGTAGATATTTTCTGCCCTTCTCAGAAAAGTTCTACTAAAGTAAATGACAATATGGCACATTCTTGTGTAGAAGTACTTCTACATGGGGAACAAAGGTGGTGTAGTGGTCAGTGGTCGTTTGTTTTTTTTTTGGCTCAGTGTTTCAGGGGCTCAAACCAAATGGCAGTTTTTTAAATTTGTCCCCCCCCCCTTGGAAAATCCTGGCTATCCCCCTGTAGACACTCCTAATGGGTAGGTGGTTTGCAATCACTTCCTAAGAGAATGAAATAACAAAAGCGATAGCTACCACATTGATTGATATATAACAAAATGATTCAATGGAAATATTTAGTAAAGTTCAAGCAACATAAAGCAGATTTCATATGAATGGGAAATGTACATTACTGATTTACTGTATGTACATGCTACAGTATGCAGTAACACTGAAATGGCTTCCAATTGTTTTTATGCTAATAGTACAAAAACAACATGTAGTTATGGCTATGGTAAAGTATCGTATGGCTACAGTACAGCTATGAATATGCTGTGTTGTTTCCCCTAATATATGAAATCCACTCTAACAGCTATGGCATCACATGAAAACCAGGAATTTTATAATTAATGGCTTAAATCATTCCTGATCCTATACATATTCTTACATTATCCAATTGTTTCAAACTATTATTGCCAATAGAAAAGACATGAAGTTCTGTCAGGCTGTCCATATTCTCAATCTTTGATATTCTATTATTGTAGAGTGTTAAGTCTTTTAACTTGGTGAGCTTGTTTAGCCCCTCAAGTACTTCAATGTTGTTGAAAGATAAATCTGAAAGAGGAGAATGGTTGATCACTATATGATAAGTAAAAATTCAAGGCCAACATGAAGTAAATAATGGTAAGACAAATACATAGTGTGTGGGCCATAAAAGAGTGGGGGAAAAATGTGGTTTCATAACTTGTGTATGGACCAAGAATGCAAGGTCAAAAAGATGTTTAGAGTTCATTTTCTGTTTTTGTCCGTTTCATGACTCTGAAAAGGTTGCAGCATGGTCAGTGCCATAAGCATGCCTTGCTGGGACTGTGATGTTTTCTAGAATTTTGCCATGCCTTGCTGTGCCTTGACAGTGTCATGACTGTGTTCTTGCTGCGACCTTTTCACAGTCATATGAAATCTGCACTATTATATGGCAAGGTGACCACAAAAATAAGGTTGGTGG
Source organism: Stichodactyla mertensii (assembly GCA_011800005.2). Lineage (NCBI taxonomy): Eukaryota > Metazoa > Cnidaria > Anthozoa > Actiniaria > Stichodactylidae > Stichodactyla > Stichodactyla mertensii. The sequence continues at coordinate 4,745 of JAAAQI020156308.1, read as the reverse complement.
TCCATACTGTAGGTTATGGACCACAAATTGGCCAATGAGACTGCCTTGCCATTTATAATCAGATGTTACATGCATATGAATGCCAGATGATGCAGAAATTTGGCGATTGATGCTGTTGACACTGGTTTTGTTTTAATTCTTATGTCATTAAGTATTATGGTTCCATGATATATCTGAGGAGAAATACTCACCTAACCATTCAAGGTTGACCAGCATATCCAAACCTTCAATCTTCTCAATAATATTATTATCAAGTTGTAAAGTTGTGAGATTAACAAAACTCCAAAGGTTATCTATCTTGAGAACATCTAGATAAAAAAAAACATGAATAAAAATGAATCTCAGGATATTTACTTTAAATTGGAAGAACTGTTTGATAAGATGATATAAACAAAACATGATCTAGATATTTCAAACTATATAGTTTATACATAAGTTATAGATCCATGTTTTAACACAATAACAGCTGACAAAATGCTTTCTTAAACATATCAATCATTGAATTTATCAGCAGAAGCTGCCCACATTAAAGTATGAGTATGTAACTTTGCATGGACCTAATTCTTTCCGTAATCAATGAACTCTATGTTTTAAACATTTCTTACTTTTGAAGTCGAGTCTCAACGAAAGCACATCTCCAAAATCAATGCCTTCTTGTTTAGCGATCCTTCCTGCTTCTCCTTTTGGTCCTTGTTCCTCTACAGCCTGCTTGAGCATCTGCTCGTCGATGACAGAAGGCTCTATAGTGTCGTAAAGACGGCTCATGGTTGTCAAAATGCTAGAAATTCCCCATAAAAACCAAGACAGCAAAATTTGAACCTTTCTTCCCTCGATTCAAAACTTAGTTGTTGAACGTGTTGTCCTGGACAACCAAAACCGCGAAAACCTGGTAACAATCAAACATGACGTACTTCCGGTTGATTCACATATCTTTGAAAATTTTACTAACTTTCACTGCAAAAATGAAATTTTTCCAGAATTCATTCTTAAGAACAATATTGATAAGTAAAAAATAAGAATTAATTTTGAATTCTTATAAATTATTGAGCTGCAAAATACTAACATGACGTCATAGCAAATTTTACCGCTGAACAACTGAGTGCAGATCCATCTAGAAGTCATCTCGCAAGGAATCCTGGGTATGTCGTAAATTTATTAAATTAAAGTGTTAAAAAAATTTTTCCTATTTATAACACAAATTTGTAGTCCGAAATGATGGAATACGAGTATGAAATCGACCCCAGGTAAGTATCAACTATTGTTCTTTGAACGGAGCGAGTTTCGAGCCATTAATTGAGCTTAAAGTGGATTTATTTGTTGTTTTTGTTGCCAGGGGTCTTCAAGGAAAGCCAGGCTCAGTTACTCTGAGGAAAGATAAACAGAATTTAATAGGAATCAGTATTGGCGGTGGTGCTCCTCTCTGCCCTTGTTTATACGTAGTACAAGTCTTTGACAACACACCAGCGTCTAAAGACGGTGTTTTGCAAGCTGGGGATGAAATTGTAGGGGTCAATGGGAAGTCTTTGCGAGGAAAAACCAAAGTTGACGTGGCTCGTGCTATTCAAGCTGTAAAAGTATGTACAAATAAACTTAATTTTATTGCGTTAAATGAAAACGTATTTTAAGCGTTACTGAATGAAATGGTTTTGCAGTTTAATTCTATAGATATTCTTTATTGTGTTTAAGTTTGTTCAATATTAAGATCAAAAGATGGCTGCAATGGTCTAATGGTCTTCATAATTTATTCATAAGCTTATGTTTTTGATATTTTTCATTGTTGTCTATAAATTCGTTCCATAATTCCTATATGCTCTCTTCAGATATGGTATTTCAAATGTTGTTGTTTTATGATTTAATTATTTTTATTCTGATTATGTTCTTAGGAGGAAGTTACTATAAATTATGTTAAACTTCATGCTGACCCAAAAGAAGGCAAATCCCTTGATATCGGTAAGTTATGTAACAAAGAGAAGTCTTGTTTTATGTGGAAGAACGTAAAACACTACCCATCTAACTCGTACTTTCAGCCATACACCTCTGCAGTCTAATAACCCCAAGTCATCTCAAGTCATCTCAAGACTCCCCTCAATTTTGCCGAAATCCCCTCTTAATGCCATGATAAATGAAAGCTCCCTAATTTTGAAACTTGATCAATATCCAGTGCACAGATTTTACTCCTATTTCTATGATATCAGTGGCAGCAAAATGCACTAAGAGAGCTGATTTTCAGTTTACAAATAATATTTTATAACTTTTATAATTTAGTAATGAAGAAAATGAAACATCGCATGGTGGAAAACATGAGTTCCTCAACAGCTGATGCTTTGGGACTTAGTAGAGCTATTCTTTGTAATGGTTAGTAACAACATCATAAACCTTTTATTAGAATTACAATATATCTAAATAATTCTGGTTGTTAAATAGTTATTGATCTCAATGGTTAAAGATTGTGTAAATTTCTTTTCTTTAGATGGGTTGGTGAAAAAGCTTGATGAGTTGGAACAGAATTCAAATGTTTACAAAGGTAGGACATATTTTATGTTAGTTTATATTTTTTGTTTTTGCTGTAAACCATTTTTAATATTTTTGAAGTCATATGCCCATAGCAAAAGACCCCCCACCCCCACCCCCTCAAAAATTCCATTTGCCCTTGAGCATGACAGGGGTTGTGGTTAAGTTTTGGAATGATCTATACAATTATGTTCATGTAATGTCATACTTTTTGATGCTTATTTTATTGACTGGTGCTTTCAAGGGAGGATCATCAGTAAAATGTTCAACTTTAGGGAGTCAAACCTGTGTCTTGAATGTCTGAGAATGCTAAAGGTGCTGTAATACGAGCGACAAAATCATGCAACTTGTCATGCAACAGTGTTGCGTTCCAAGTTGCAGAGTAAATGTTGTTTGTATTACCACTCCACGTGCAACAAATTTTCTATGTTGCACGAAGTAGAGGCCATCTTTACTACAACAAAGAAATTTTTGAGTGGTAATATGAGCAACATTTACTCTGCAACTTCCAATGCAATACTGTTGCATGACAAGTTGCATGATTTTGTTGCCTGTATTACTACACTTTAAGGAAGGTTGTCCAATGAAGACATGAGAAGGAAGAGCCATGACTTGTAAAAAAAAAAGGCAAAAATTCCTATTACTCTAATTCCAATAAGAATCATTTACCTTCCCTAAAAGGCAGCCAATTAATGCATAAATTTTCTTTGTTGATTCTCACAAGTTTTCCATTTGACAGGTCTAGTGGAACATGTTCGACAATATCTACATAGCTTTTACCAGCTTGCACAGACTCACAAAGGTACAGTTGAATTTACAGCATTCAACATAGCCTTATAAGGTTCCAATTTCCTCCATGACTTAGTGATTTAATTTAGGAATGCCAAACTTACCCTTTCTTTTTGTCTTTTTTAGAGCTTGGTGATATATTTGCTTGTATTGGAGTCAGAGAACTTCAACCAAATGCTAGTGAAGCATTTGCTGTTTTCAGTGAGGCACACAGGTAACATGTATGGTATTTCTCCTGCTTTATAGTTTTGTTTTGTTTTTGTTTTTTTTTCAAAGCAAGAAAAGAAAGGTGAACCACTTCACCTCTGACTACCATCAGGAAGACTTTAGTTTTCCAAAGCCCAAAAATGCTGTTCATCTCTTTCGTGTTTGTTGCTTGTATATGCACAGGCAACCCTAATTTACTGTAAAGTAATGCCAGAGATTTATTTGAATGTCTTGGTTTTGAACTGTACATCAATCAGTCTTTTGAATTTATTTAGTTCTCAATAGATCCCATTTCTGACCGCATGTCATTCCCCTGAGCTTTATTTCTTTGTTAATGGTTATGCTTGAGAAGATATATTTAACATATATGAGCCTCAAACAAAGAATGTTATTCCCAAGAGGGTAACACATGGTCTGAAATGGGAAAGCATTACGTCGCATGGATGTCTCTGTAGATAGATGGAAACAAGATTATAAATGAGATAAGCAAAGGGCACAAAAACAACTTCATCTGTAATCTATAAATGTTTTTCCTTTATAGGAATTTTGAAAAACTGGGCATGGAGTTCCTGAAAAAAGTGAAGCCAATGCTTACAGATTTAAACACATATCTTTGTAAGGTATGAAAATATCTTAATTTTTGAGCTTAACTCCGACTTACAATGTGTCATTCTTTGTTTGATACTTTGTGCTTATTTTATCTACCTTACTTTCTTGTTTTCATCTTTTCCTCCCTCCCCACTTCTTCTCATTTTGTTTTTGCTTTCTTTTGTTTTATGTTTTGTTTGTTTTCTATTTAAAAGGCTATTCCTGACACAAGATTGACTATAAAGAAATATGCTGATGCAAAATTTGAATACCTGGTGAGTTACTACATCATACAATATGCCTGGCAATCCTCAAAGTCATGCCTTTTTTGCTGAGGATGCAAGGATATGATACATGGTATTCCATCAACATATTTTTCTAACTCTAGGCAATTATTTTGTTCTAGTCCTATTGCCTTAAAGTAAAGGAAATGGATGATGAGGAATATGCTTATGCTGTGAGTACTTATATTATTATTATTTATTATATATTATTATATAAACTACAGTGTTTTACAAGGATTTCTACCACTGAGAAATGTCGTATCTCAGCACACATAAAATTACGATATTGTTCACATGTGAAAATATCAACCAATCGAAATGTTAGTATTCAGTGGTAGAAATCCTTGAAAACACTATAGTTTATAT
>JAAAQI020156297.1:0-10203 GCA_011800005.2 Stichodactyla mertensii | reverse complement strand
AGATTTCAAATCCATTAAAATAGTTATAAAAATATGGTAAAAACATATAAAATGTATCTACCCATAATTCTTGTCGGCCCCAGCTTTCTAGGTTTTAAAGTGACAAACTTAATTGAAATAAGTATATTTATTCCAGCACACCTAGAACACTATGGAAGCAGTGTATCAATGCTCTTAGTCCCACTTCACACACTAAACTAGAACACGTTTGTACAAAAATATTATGTCGCTATAAAATAAATTGATTCGGGACACTGCAATATTTGAAAAGAGATTATAAGAATTTTCATTGGTTTCCTCATCTGACTATTCCAATACAAACAAAAGAACCAAAAAGAAAATATTTACATAGCACGATATAAATTTAAATTCGCGATTTATTTTTACTTTCGATGTCTGAGAAAATGAAAGTAAAATAATTTTGTATCGCAAGAGTGATTTTTGTATAGGTTTATTACCATGGTTTCCAGTCTGGTGGTAAAGGAGCTACGATGCCTTCTCTTGCTATCCATAAAAGAGATTTTTCTTTCTCAGGGTCGATTCCTATCAACTGTGCATACTCATAAACCTCTGTCAAAACAAAACAAGAAGCAAAAAATTCATAGTTTATGTAAAAAAATTAAGTAATGTACAAAAATTAAAGTAAAAAAAAATGAGAACTCTATTGCGCTTGGACTTGGAGTTCGAAATACGCTTACAAATTTTTAACATCAAAAATATTAAGCTTAATTACGAGATTAAAAATTAAATAAAAATATCAAGAAAGACAAAATCCGTGTGCAATTTTTATAGAAAATCAGACAATATCGTTAAGCTTATAGATAAAAAGAATAATAACGAAATATCAAATAACTATCAAGCAAAATTCAAGCCTGTACACATTTTGTGTAAGTATTTTAATAAAAGCACACTCGGTTTTAATATTGCAATATCGCTCTGTAAAACTGCAGAAAAGTTTTGAGCCTCTAATGATTGCTGATGCCTAAAACATATTGTATTACCCACGTGTTTTAACGGAAATAATTAAGTGAGTACTGTTAAGACGGTGCACCCATAATAAAAATTTGACACCGAAAACCGAGAACAAACACGAACGAACAGACGAATCTAGAGCCACAAAAATTTTCAAACTTCTTGAATATGAATTTTTGTGAAACTATATATGGCGTACTTTTATCAAAAAAGAAGGCAGAGTGCGCTAAAAAGTAATGGTTTAGTGGTTTTTTCACTCATGCAAGACTATCTCCATGTGGTTTTTTTCATACCGCTTTCCGTTGGTTCGTATGACTCATCGTATTCCTCCTCCAGAATTATTTGACCATTGATAACATTATTTGCCATCATCTTGAAGGACTTCGAAAGCGTTCGGTTGGAGGTCTATCGGTGTGTTTGGATTCTATTTTAGAAGCATTTGCGGTAGGTTTTTCTGAGTTCTTTCAGCAACCACGACGCCGTTTCTTGTTATCAACAGAGAGAAACGAACTTTTGACCGCTAAAGAATTCGTGACTCCGGAATTGCGAATCGGGAAATGTTCGGGTTATATTCGGCTCAAACTCGGTTTCATATCGGAATTTGATAATATACCTTCGACGATGTCCCGAATACTTTCGGGATATCTCCAACCTTCATTCACTCCGGACGATTCCAAAATGAATAAATGTGAGGTACTTTTTTTTCGTTTTAAAGAGAAAAGCTAAACTTTCTAAATTTATCGATCTGAATTCAATGATTTTCAGTCAAAAATTGCATTTAATGATGTGGTTAAATTATGAAAGGAAGTTCTGATAGACTCTATTATAATATAAATTTTTAACAAAATAATTTCATGAACTAGCTCTTTGGTTCACGTTCATTATGGCTCTTTTTAAATGTTTCAGTTCAATGGACTGATTGCTGCTACCTTAACACCATTTGATGAAAATGGGTAAAGTTTATTATTCATTTAATTCATTTGAAGTTTGTGAATATTAATTTATTTAAATTTAAATTGAGTAATTTAAGTTGCAGGATGTTTCCCATTTCATACCATGTGTCAATCCCTTGAGAATAAGATCCTGAAACATGATGTGTCTTCTCAAGCATTACATCTACCAAGAAACAAAGGAACAATACCAATGGAGTGATATGTGGTCTGGAATGGGAAAACATTAAGCCCAAGCTATGAAGGTCAATTCATCTCATTTTGTGGCCCCACCTTTAATCCTTTTTTCCAAGTAACTAATACATGTTTCACAGATTTAGTAAACCTTTATATCAATCACCATTTTTGTTTTCTTAATTGTGACAGTGAGCTGAACTTGGATATCATTGATGGATATGTTCAGTTTTTGCTTAACGATGGAGTGCGTAGTGTTTTTGGTAGGTAACATTTGCTTGAGGCTACAGAGCCATGGGCTAGACCTTAAAGAGTAAAAGGTTCAATCAGGGGTGGATCTAGGATTTAGGGTAGGGGAGTCACACAAGAAAAAAATATTGAAATTCAGGTTTTAAGAAAACTGAAAGTGAAAAATTTAAAGAAATATTTTTTAAGTAGCACATGACTTCCAAAGTGAGAGAGGGGGTCACAGGCACCCTGTGACAACCCCCTGGCTCCACTATAGTGAGAGTATGGTTAACCCTTCTTTTTGTTTTCATTGTTCATGTAGTTGCTGGAGCTACTGGTGAAGGCCTTTGTATGACCATTCAGGAGAGAAAGAAATTAGCTGAAAAGTGGATGGAAGCAGGAAGTGGGAAGTATGTGTACCAATTCAAGAGATTCAATTCATGAGAAGTTGATATTTTCTATGAAACGTCTTTTGGACTATATAGCTGGCATTGTCACTATCATCATTCAATGTGTCCTCTTCCACAAGATTTCATTAAATAGAGAGCTATAACTAAAACATTTTTTGGAAGGAAGTAGAAGGTATAGTTTTTATTCCAACTATTTGTAATACTATTTAATATCATTTTGTTTCTTCTTCTGCAAAAGGTTGAAACACATCATAATTCAAGTTGGTGCTGCAAATTTAAGAGATACCAAGGACCTGGTAATTAAAGTATAAGTCAGTGTACACTACATGGATACTATGAACCATCATCACCAACCACTTACCAGTACCCTATGTACACAGGGCCAAGTTGTTCAGTGCTGGATTAGTGAGTGCTAATCCTGGATTAAAGACATGGGTTATCAGGCAACTGGGCCCAGTCCAAAAGATTAGGGTACTGTACCCATTCAAATGCCGCTACCTCTCTCCCTTGATCCTAAAGAATTAGTAAAGCTTATATAATATCTGAAAGGCCTTTTAACAGAACCACAAATAGTAGCAATTTGTTCATACAAGTCAGCTATTTATCATATAACATAGCCAATATATAATGCACGCTGTGATTGGTTAATTTGTGTGCACTCATGTGCATCCATTTCATGATGAACTGAGGGGAGGGAAGGGGTTGGCCATCCTTGATGATGGGCATATCCCATTTAGGGAGGGTTATGTTAAGTACTCCAGCCTTTTTGATAGCCTAGAGTAGATGCTTTGGCCACAGACGTTTCCTAATAGTTTGGGTTCTGAACTATCTGTGTTCTAATTAAAAAGGTTTATATGATCAATATATTATATGTATATACAGGCCAAACATGCAGAGAGTATAGGTGCACATGCCATTGGAATATTACCCACACTTTTTCCAAAACCCTTAGCAATTGGTGAGTGGTTTTCGTGTATAGTACTTTGGGTTGGGTCCTGGTTCATTGGTTGTGGAACTGATCAAGTCTCCCTCCCCTCCGGGGGGTTTACTTCCAACCATTTTATATAGGGATGCTCTGCCCAGACTCTGGACCTCTCCCTTTTATATACCAAATTTCTGCAAGAAGGTACCCCTTTTATATACTTACCAGCTTTGGCTCAAACGAGCATGGTGAGTGCTACTCTTTTCTATACCTGAAATTGCAAATTTGTGACCCTTTTCTATACCAAAAATCAAAAATTCCCAACCCTTTTATATGCCTTTGGCCTAAAAAGGTACCCCTTTAGGTACTATATATATATAGGCCAATATAGGGAGTACCCCCCAGGCCCTCCCCTTCCCCCCGTGGGCTACACTCCTGCATTCACAGATACAAATTGGTTAAATATTTTACACCAAAATGAGATGAAACTTGGGTATCAGGAAAAGAATTCAAAGGTGAAGTTTTGTCAAGAATTTGCTTATTATGATCTGTGTGGTTTCTTCTTAGGTGCTTTGACCAAGTTCATGAGTGAGATATCAACAGCTGCTCCCAAAACTCCTATTTTCTATTATCATATACCTGAGGCTACAAATGTCACATGTGAGTTAATTTTCTTCATGGTTTCCCATTTGATATGTTCTGTATCAAAAATATTTAACTGGAATTCAATGCAGTTAGCTGCTATATTGCATGTAAGATGAGTTATGCAAAATGAGATCATTGATGTGGTGTATGGGCAGACAGGTATATCATGTGACGTGACATACAGTCATATTAGAGAGAGAAGCAACACGTGCCAAGTACCAGACCTAAGTGATTCAGCTATGTAATGTTAACATATTTCAATATTATGGTAATAAATACACTTAAAACACAGCAATTGATAAGATATCTTCATGCTTCAGTATCTGCAGCCTGACTAGTGCTTTTGTTTTCATTGCAGTTGCAATGGAGGATTTTCTTATACAAGCTTCTAAATCAGTACCTACTTTGGCTGGCATCAAATTTTCCTCCAGCGATTTAGCAGACTTAAGAAGGTGTATATTGTTGGATGAGGGAGGATTTCAAATGCTGTATGGAAAAGATGAGGTATGCATAAGGGGTTTCATACTCTCCCCCGCCCCCCCACACACACACACACAAAGTAATTCAGTCATACTTTCGTCTCGCACCTCTGCAGCTTTATCACCTCTTCTTTTATGTCGCTGAGGTTGAGGAGAAATTGTGGATAAAATTTTTGGCTTAATTCTAGCGGGTTTTATGAATACCTCACACTTTTAGCGCCTTCCATGCCTCGCCGGCAAAACAGTGATAAACGGTTCCATTTTTCAAAAATCTAATATTGCGTTGCCGTCAAAGCGGGATAAAAAACTGCTTGCACAAGTTTTCGAAAGATTATTTTTCTTGTAAATTGTTGTAGCAATATCTGGCAGCTGTTGCTTTTGGGGTCAAAGGAGCAGTTGGTTCGTAAGTACGCATTAACTAGTTATTGCATTATAAAGGTGTATTTGATAAACATTGAAGCTTATCTCGAGTACAGTCAAGTCAGTCTTTGTTATTCATATTGGCCTACCGACAAACAGTATACTTAAAAGGAAGAAAAATGTATTATGTGCACACACATATATAGACTTTTTGAAATTTTCACTAGAGATTTCCGATTTACAGGCTTTGGTACTAACAGTACCATCATGGTTAATTTGCATATTGCTACAGCTTGCGTAAAGTCATGACTACCTAAATAAATAGGAAGATTTTGCAATAGTTTTCTTCATGCCTATTCTGGAATTATAAATTTTTCTTTTATTTTTATTGATTAATTTGGGACCATACATCGAGACATCGATTGCTGAAGCGTCGTATGGCAGGGCGAAACATTTACGGGTCAGCTGGAGATTTCGGCTCCAACACCGTTATCCATAATGACTAATCAGGGAGCTCGGCCGAAGCCTAAAGGGAGAGGTTAGTCGGCCCCTAGACCATGGAAGATTAACCCCTTTTTGTTTTAGCTTCACACCAGTGGCCCAGGGGAAGTGCAATTGGCCAGCATGGTGGTCGTGAGCAAAGGGGGGTCCTACATGGACGCCAGGCTCACGCCGGGGTAATGAGCCCCACCCCCCTAAAAACCGAAAAACTATTATACAGTAAACAGAATAAACATGATTAACCTCTTGCTATGATTAGTAACTTTGGATTTTTCTCTATCAGAACGACTAGTCCTTTGACGCTCTGATCCATGTGGGAGGCGTTAGAAAAATTAGACATGCGCAGAAAAAAGATTTTATACTTCTGAGATGCTTGGTACTATTAGTGACAAATCGGCGTTTATGCCGTTATCGGAAATCTCAGTTTCGAATTGAAAAATTTTCGATTGAAATCTCTACATATCTATAAAGGTTTTTACGCGGTTTTTATGCCTTAAACCCAAGCCCGATAGTGATTTTCTTTCTCATTCTGTAAGTCTTGTAAGTGCAGTCCCACAATTCTAGCATTTGCTGGGCACGACGTTTTCTTTGTGCAGGATATATTAGGCCTCCCTTGTGACAATAAGACTCCCTTAATCTGCGAACTCACCGTATCTACAGGACCTACAACTATATGGGGCGCACCTATAATCGTATGGTCGAGGCTTTCACTAATGGCGATATGGAAAAAGCCCGTTTAGAACAGGTAAGAAAACACTCCCTCTTTAGTGTAATGCTTAAACTATGTATTTTCAGTGCTTTGTGTATTTTTTATAGGATCGATCCCAGGCTCTTGTAAAGATCTTAAGGAAACATGGTAAGTACTCATCTAATCCCCGGGGAGGGGAGGGGAGGGGAGGGGAGGGGGATCCCAAACGTAAGGGAGCGAGGCTGCTGTCTGTCTGCTCATCGAAAATTTAAGCCGGATGTCATCCCCTGAAACGTATCTGAGTCTCGTCCTGATGGTCGTGCCAGCAAATGATTTTTATCTTTGAGAGAAACCAAAAATAATAGATAAATCGATATATTCCCAAATTTAATTGTAGTAAGGACACTCTAACCTAAAATAGTTTAAAAGGTCACTTAATGAAAAGAAGCTTTTGTATACCAGCAAATGCCCTAAAAGGTACCGGCAAACACTATTGGAGGTTCTCCCTCCCCTCTCGGGCAGTCAAGACTTATTTTGTTCGTCATCAATTGAGCCTGAAACTCGTTGATATAATCGGCTCAGGTTAAGCGCTACTGCATGACCAACCTAGTGTTTAAATTTGTTGAGATTCTTGTAAACGTATCGTGACGTTTGCTTTGACTCCTGCCTTTCTTCTATCGTCATGTTTCGGTCCTTCAGCAGCGCCCACTCACGTACTAATCTTCACCTCTATTCATGAGGACATGTGGCCAGCAGTTACGACTCAAATAACTCAGGCATTATACTCATATTGAATGTTGAAAGTAACTGCGCGTGCATGCCTTGATTTGTAACAGGTGGACACAACGGAGTTCAGAAATCTATTATGAAGCTTCGAGACCTCGATGTTGGACACCCGCGTCTTCCCGTGATGCCCCTTGATGACGGCCAAGTCTCGGGTCTAAAGAAAGATTTACAGGAAATTGGTTTCTTTGAGTGGTGTAAGTGATTTTACTGATCCCAAGCTACGCTAAGCTGGCATCTTCAAGACATGAAGTGCGGCCATAGGCCTTTTCTGTGATAGACAAACGAAGTGCATTAACACCTATAAGGCATGATAAGCAATAGATGTTTGTACCCAAGCTAGACAACAATGCAACTGGTTTGTCTATCCCAGAAAAGGCCTATGCAGTGAGAAGAAGAACTAGAAAAGGAATCAAAAAGATTCAAAAATTTTGTTAGCAGCGACTGCAGCTAGAACTAGAGTCGAGGGGTTCGGAATATCGGAATGATTGGAGGAAAAAACTATTTACCATTGAATCGATGCCTCCCTAATCACTTTAAGAATTCTTACAGACAATGAGATTAGTCTAGACCAATTGAAAAATATTCTAAAACTAAGGGAAGGGGGTGAAAACAATACTTGTCAGAACAATTTTGTGGCGTTTTTAAAATATACTTGTAGCTAGATTTCCCCCCGGCACATTTCAAGTTTGCTAGATAATCGTAAATGATAGCTGAAGGTGGTCTGTTACAGAGGGACGTAAAAAGATAAGTGGAGACCAATCTGTGGTCTTAAGTGTCAAATGTTCAAAGTTCCAAGTATGTTTGTCCTCTATCTCTCTCGCCTGCTGCGCCTTTTGTTGAAACCTCGCCGAGATCGGAATTTTTAAGAGTTCTTCCATTTCATGAGTTGTTCTGAAGAAGGTGTGTTATAAGATAAATGTTTGAAGAATACTTGGCTTGAAGTGTCCAAAAAAGTGTTTTAAAGAAGTAGCTGTCAGTATTCCTATATACTCTATTTGCCTTGGACTTCAATCTCTACGTACCTATTGCATTAAATGAGTTTTGGCTTTTTCCCAGTCGCCCGGAGTTTACAAGGGAAATTTCTTAGGTAAGGTTACACTTCTGCCTGGGTCAACTTACATCGCTTAAGTAACGCTCAAAACAAACGACGCACCAAAAACCAGCCTAAAAAATCGAATAATCGCCCGCTACACGAATTTTGGCCCGCCAAAACGAGGTTTGGAGGGTCGGGAACTGGTAAAATTTGACTCGGGTAGGCGAGTTATCCCTATCTTGAGGGTTTACGATACACAAGGGAAAGAAACAGTTAATCCGGGCAGGAGAGTTACCCAGCTAGCAGACAGGGGAACCCTACTGCTAGGATGACCCAGGTCTTGTGTAATACTAGCGTTAAAACTCTCTTGCGTCGTATCGCTTGATTGCGTCGTATCGCTTGATTGCGTCGTATCGCTTGATTGCGTACTAAATCCCATCCTTTGCTGAATTTGCATCAACTATCACTTAACAGCAAAGGCTGTGATGTGACATCTAGTAGATAGACCTTTAGTCTGAAGCAAAAATGGGCTGTTTAAGAAAACAAGATAATGAAAATATCTGCTGTGCTTGTTTGCGGGCTTTCTTTCGCCGTGTCCGTAGTGATCTTATGCTTACTCTTATACTGATTGGAGTTGTAATTGGCTTCATCGCGGGCACACTGATCAATGGAACGGTCAACGACATCACAGACATCGAAGAGAAGACTACGGTTATTATGCTGATTGGATTCCCAGGCGAGCTGTTCATGAACATGCTAAAGCTGTTGATCCTGCCTCTCATCGTGGCCAGTCTCGTCACTGCTGTCGCATCCCTTGACGCTGAAGCAACAGCCAAGATCGGTCGCCGAACGATCATTTACTACTTGAGTACTACGTTTGTCGCAGTTATACTTGGAATTGTGTTAGTGACAACTATTAAACCAGGAGAAGGAGGAAAACCAGCCACGGAAATCGTCAAGGATGTACCGAAATTCCGAAATGTGGATTCCTTTCTGGATTTGATCAGGTTTGAAAAAAGTAGTATTTCACATTTTGATGTTTGTCTGCCAGCCAAACTTAGCAAACATATTTTTATCAAGGGCAAGTAAAAAGGGTTTCTATTCGCCCAAGCCGCTAAGTAGATAAAAGGGGTACCTTTTTTGCAGAAATTTGGTATATAAAAGGGCAAGGGGTCCAGAGTCCGGGCGGAGCATCCCCATACAAAATGCTTGGAAGTACCCCCCGGGATTATATTTGTAGGCCCGTGCCAGAGGCCGCTGGGGACCATAATCCAAACAAAATAAAAAGGCACATAGCTTTTATTATGTGAAAATCATTTTCGTATCTGATAAAGGAAAATGATGAACTCTCAGTGCATTGTTAATTTTATTTAGCAGCGCGCAGAGCAAACTTGTTCTTTGGATTCTTATGAAACAATAACCAACATTAACATCTATTGTTTATTAATACTGCCAACCAATTGGGTTAATGCTAGTGTAAACACAGCAGCCTTTACTGAAAACAATAATAACTTTATTAGAAAGAATGGAAAATGATTTATAACTCAATGCTAATACACTAAACAGGAACAAGATGCAAAACGTTTAAGCATTCTAAATACATACAATCTACTTCATAATGGGAAGATCACTATTTGTCACCACAATGAGCAAAAAAGTTAAGCGATATTCTTTCTTCGTCTGGTATTTTACCGCTTTCCATAGCGTATATCCCGTCATCCTCAATCAATATCTGAAAAGGTAGTCAGTAACATGACTCGGCCATTGTCGATAAGAGCGGACTTCAAAGTTCACCAGTTTTGCTGCCAATCAACTGGAGTGAACAGTAACATAATATTTATTTATCAAAGTGCACATAAGCTACAGGATTCCCACTTTCTATGCATCTCGTCAAGAATTTTCGATACCCCCCCCCCCGACCCTCATTCTTGCCAGCCCCAACCCCCCTCTGGCATATAGCTATTTCAGTTAATGTTGTCGCTTTCAACTATCTTTTGTTTACTAACAAACTTCGCTGTAGGCTATCTAAGAAATTAAGGAATATGTGTCCAAGTT
>JAAAQI020156286.1:0-10203 GCA_011800005.2 Stichodactyla mertensii | reverse complement strand
GTATTCATTCAAAACCCCGACTGATGTCATAGAAACGCTTTTGATTGACGTCCACCAAAAGTCTATTTCACAGCCTTAGAAAAACGTCTCGGTGGTCGCGTGCAACTTCAGCTGCAATCGGCTTGTAAAAAATTCATTTCTACGAAATTTTGTCTAACTTATTTTCGAAGCTAGACAAAAACTTTATCAACTCGAACTCGTTCCCCAACTTCTTATCGCCAAGAGAAATCAGGTGAACGAAGTTCGCAACTTCAGCGGGAGAAATTCAAACCGAAAGTTCGTTTGAAATTCTGAAGTTCGCGCCAACCTTTGGAATTTCCGAACTAAGTTCGGAACCCGAATGGTAAAAGTTTTGTGAAATGCACTGTAAGAACGCGCTGTTTTTCCCGGGCAAATGTTTCTATATTACCCAGAGTCCATTTCGCGCTCAGTTTTCTTGAGTACGCAATTTTCGCAAGTCAGCTGTTTTGCCCATTACATCAAGGTTATTTTTAGCTGACAAGACGAAACAAAATGGCGGAAGTGAAGTAAAGGACCAAATGATTAACGATTTCTCTTTGATTTTCACTGAAAATACCATACAAAATGAGCTGGATTAACCTGTTTGGGAGTAGTTCTTCAACCTCACCGAAATCTAACATTCCTCCTACTACCGCACTGCAGCATCAGAGGTTAAAACAAATCGACACTTTGAAGTCCATTTGTCACAGGTAAGTTAGATTGTAGTCTTCGTACGCCTTCTGAATTGAGATATTTTAAGAAAAAATACTGCGTAAAAGAACCTGATGAAATAAAAGAACAAATAATAAGGTTTTTCAGTTTGAATCGAATACGTAGCAGTGGTTAATAAATCTCCTAGTAAATTTTGTTTCTATGTAAGTTCATATTGTACTAATATGAAAGGAGTGTAAAATAAAGAGAGATAACAATAAGCTTATGTATAAGTTAAGATCTAGAAAATTCGATGATAAGAATACGCAGTTTCGCTTGTTGTATGAGTTCATTTTCATACGAAAAAAAATATCATTTTTCAGTTTTGGGAGCTAGATTACTTGAGACAATGTACTATTATTTGTTTATTAATAGATAGATTCTTTCATTTGTTTGTTTTGTTAATTTAGTGTAACAGAAGTCCAAAGAGATGTGGAATACAGAGTAACCTTCACTGTGGGAACGTCTACTGTATTTCTAAATGTGTGCGTAATCGTTTTATTTATTTGAAACAGAGTTTATGATATTATAGTGCTTTATCAAAAACTAGTTACTGGCAGTGGCTAAACTCATGAAAGTGTTCAGGCTAATGGCTGATACCTTGCAGATTTTATGGCTCTTTCACTCAGCTTTAGTGTCTGCATTCACAGTTTGTGGGAGGGAGAATTGTTAAGAAATTGGGAGCAATATATCAATAAGAAGGGTCCTAAAATATATAGCAAGGGTTACGTGACCCAAAAATGTCTTTGAAATAGGTAGAGTACAACAAATTTCATTATATCCACATCCACTGGATATGAACAATTGCATGCTCTGATTGGTTCCTCTACTACTAGGATATCCCGTGAGTAGAGAAGTAAACAAAATGGCAGAGCATTTTGCCGATGTTATTTCACTTTTTAAACTTGAAAATAATTAAAATTCTGCATTTCTCACAATCCAGTGGATGTGGACATAATAAAACAATTATTCCACTCAATCTCGCTCATAGCCGACTCGGCGCTGTGCGCCTCATCGGCTATGAGCTCATGTAGGACTTGATTTCATGGAATAATTGTTAAATGTAAATTTTGTGAAGGAAGTTATCAGTTTTTTTTGAAAAGTTAAGGAATTTCTCCCCCATTCCCAACTCTTATTAATAATGAATAATGAGCAGTTTCACTGCAGGGAAATTTGGATTTTACTTGTTGAATATGTTCAGTTTGATAATATGAAAAGAAGAAATGACAATGTATACTAATTATTTTACTAAGCATATATACTTCCTGTTTTCATTTTCTTTCTCACACATCCCACAGTTATTAATTGCTTCCCACTTTTTCTCTATTTCTTTTTTAAAAAAACATTTTATTGAATTTATCCTACAGAACTCTGCCTCCTCAGTTTCCTAATGAAAAACCTATAGTCAAAGTATCACCTCCTGTACACCATCCTTGGGTTAATGACCAGGTCAGTCTTCAATTAGTCATGGTACTAGGATTTCCTGTTTTACTTTGTAATAACAGATGATATTAATGATAAACCATGAAGTATCTTAACATCAATAAATGTCATTTCCAGTTTTTCAATCATTTGAAGAGTGAGGGCACAACTGCATTGCTTGTCAGTATTTTTTCTCATAGAGGATGAAAATAAAATTCATTAGATTTTTTATTTATTTATATAATTGGTTTTAATTTACTGCAATTGTCATATGTGGTTCTTCTTTTGAACTCTCAGCTGGAATGCTTTTTTTTTGCTGGTGTCAACCAAAACTGTTTAAGAGATAATGATTAATGATTGTACTCGATTGGCTACAACAAATCATATTGCAATTTAAGGTTAAAAATATAACATTATTGTAAATCACGGTAATAAATTAAAATGTATCAAATGTGAGGAAGCTTTTTAAACATCAGTGAGTGCTTATCACATACATTAATCCAGTAATCTGATGGTATTATATTGTTTATTTAAAGATGGTTGTAACAGGATGTCCTGCCTTAAACATGGTAAGTTTTTATGCTTGAAAATAATTTTAACATTGTAATAAAATGCCCTTCTCAGCTTTTACTCCATGATTCTTCACTTTTATCACCTAACAGGGGAGGGGAAGGGATTTTTCATATAATTTTCAAAAAATGTGTGTTTTTTTTTTTTTTTTTAGAAAATTTGGGTCATGTCTTTCTTACCAAAACAAGCAATTATTTGTTTTTATTTTACACATGCCTGGTTGTCTACATACCCTATAAACGTGCTTTTAGTTGAATTTCTTTAATATATTTTTCTAGTTTTACATGCACTCCAGTCTCGGCAAAGCAGTACAAGATGTCATGAGGGAATTTCTTGATCACCCACCACAATTTATCAACCAACCGGTGACAGGATCACAAGCTTCCATGTAGGTTATTTATAAACTATTAAGGTGCTTACAATTGTTAGCTACTCCCCTCACAAGCTGCTGTCATGCCACCCCCATTATATATTAAGTTAAAAGTGATTTTACTTCCACTCTTAAACAGAAACTAATGTAGACTTGCAAATGATGTCACGGATTACCTAACTAGGGGTTAAAACAATGAAAAGAATTTACATGAGAAAAGTTGTTGGGCCTTAAAATAACTCCCTAGGGAACTATACAAGGAGTGTTGTTTTAAGAGGACTAAACTATTTCACAGGTGAAATAACATCACATTCTCCACCATAATTATGTAGATTAATATTTTGAGTTGGTGGTTCTTACTATATCCCAAAAAAACAGTGATAGAGCAGATTTCGTATGACTGTGAAAAAGTCGCGGCACGGTCCTTGCCGTAAGCGTGCCTTGCCGCGACCGTGATGTTTTCTAGAACTCCAAAGTTTCTTTCCGCGCCTTGACCATGTCCGCGCCGTGTTCGTGCCGCGACTTTTTCACAGTCATACGAAATCTGCTCTATGTTAATGTCATATGTAATTGTAATTTGCACTTTTTAGGTCCTCGGCAGCAGTTACATGTATTGGGGGTTTTCAACCCTCATCTACATACAGTTTTTCTGGATACCAGTCCCAGGTTACACCATTTTCATCAACTGGGTATGGTGGGACACCCAATACTACCCATATGTTTCCAATGGCAACAGTTTCAGGGACGGCTCCAATTAGTACTTCACTGGTAAACCTTCTATTAATTTTGACTTATTTTTTGGTTGGTTGGTCAAGAAACATAAATAGTGGCAAATACATTTGTAGACTCATACTAGTATATATAGCTAATCAGAATGAAATTTTGTAAAGATACATGTAGTCTATTATTTTGTTTAAAATACTAAACGGTAGCTCATATATAGGTACCACTAGCTAATTTTTACCTTGTTTTACTAATCTGACTTTTTATGTAATTCATATTCTGATAGAGGCATGCTTCTATTCCTGATGAAACACCAGTAGTAGTACCTTGCACATCTAGAGAGTTTCCTGAGCTCAATGGATTGAGGTAAATAAGAGCTTTGGACTTCTGAAAACTTGTACCTTTTCCATCTTCTTCCCCACCATCCCCTCTCCTCCCCTACCCATAACATACACCTCACAGTTGACTAGCCAGCCATATGTAGAGTTGTCTGGATGGCAGATAAGTGAAAAACACTCTAACCTTAGCCACTTCTCAATAAAGATTTTCCTTTTTCAGCTTGAAAGAGTTAAAGGAATTAAATGACAGTAAAGACTTACTGGAAAAGTTTGTGGAAAGTAATTTAGAACAAGTAAGTCTTCAAAAAATATTATGCATACTATGTATTGTTGCAAGTTACCTTAGTTATCATTTATGGGATTGACAATTATCTCATATTTGAATGTATTTACAAAGTGTTTGATATTTAATTCATTCAATTTACAAGTTTATCTCTTTTAAGGTTAAAAAACTCCAAGCAAAGAAAGAAGAAATTATAAAAGAGAATGAAAAATTAGCTAGTAAGTTAATAGTGAATTACATGTACACCTTGATTTGACGTCCACCAAGCACTTTTAATCCAAAAATTATTCTTATGTCTCCTGGCCTGCAGGAGGAAAGTCTGCATGAGTGTTCTTAATGGCTGTGGCAAAAGTTAAGATAATTAGAGACAGCTGTCATAGTGCAGACTTTACTCAAGGTCTTCTTGGTGTAAAAGTGTATTGAATAGTTCCTTCCACTTTCTTTTCAGGAAATAACTTATCATTACAACCTAAATTTGAAGCTTTAAAGCATAGTATCTTAACAAATGTAAGTACAAAGTCAAATATGATAGTGGTGTGATGATGATATGATGGTGATAATGGTGATGCTAATGGCATTAGGTAATGATGACAGTGATGATGACGACGACAATGATGAAGAAAGTGATGGTGATATAAATGATAAATGATGTTCAGTTCATCCAATTACAGCCAGGTCAATGGACTAATTGCCATTTGCCATCTTTTTTACTTCTTGTTCACTTTTTTTAGCATGAATTACAATCATCAATGACTCGAGACTTTGCTCAAAGAAGTCAAAAGCAAAAATATTTAACAGAGGTATGTATTTGAAAATGCATATTAAGACTTCTCCCCCAAGGAAAAAAGAATCTGTGTGCATTAGAAAATTATGTTTAAGAAGTCTCCAATATGCATAGATTTGTGTCCCAATGTCATATTATATTAAACACAATCTCCTTGCATTGTGTAGATTTACTCACTCAACAGTATTCACACTAATATGGAACTAGCTGCAGCAGAAGCAGATCAGGATTCAGAGGTACTGTACATTCCTTTTATATAAAAATTTATATCATTCCACCTTACAAATTTTAAACAACTCAAAATCCTTTTTCAAAAATTTGTACCTTGTTTCACAGACCATTGCAGACAAGTTTCTAACTGGTAAGTGCATGCCATAATAACAATATTAAAGTGGTTCAAAAATTGTGTGATAGGACTAAATATTATTGTAAAGGCTCCAGAATTTGGTGACTTATGACATGCATCATTATCCTGTTATCTCATCTGATTTCCACTATTGTGCATTAGACACTGCATAGCAGTTCTTAAGAGTTTTCTTACAGAGTTACCTGTCTCTTGTGTCCCTAATGCAGCTTTATTATATCATGTACTGGGAAATTATGGAAAGTGAAAGATGCTTTAAGTTTTCCAAAGAAACTGGTAATTAACCAGCACTGTTTTGTTTCATCCTTTGCAGGTGAAATCAAAACAGATGAATTTATTCAGACCTTTATGGAAAAACGAAAGGTAAAGTGCCATGGCAGCATGGCAACATCCATTGATCAAAAGAGTCCTTGAAAATTGAAATGGTATTAAGGCCACTGGGAATGGGAAAAGGAAACAGATCCCCTTACATCTCCAAAATTCATCACTGGAAATGGGATTGCCCCTCCCCCTTCAATCAACATTATTAGAGTTCCTCATTGTGAGACTGAAGTCATTTTCAATTTGTTTTTCAGCTTTGTCACTTAAGAAGAGCAAAGGAAGAAAAGCTCAGATATGTGCACACACATTTTTGAAAGATGTCTTAGAAAGAAAAGTCTGCATGTGCATAAAAAAACAATCCAGTAAATAAATTCTTTGTAGGCTAATTGCACTAGAACAAAGCTGCTGAAGCTTCAAAAACTGATACTGATAACCCTCAATCAAATGTTCTAATGTAAGTTCTTCTTTGTGTGGTTGACAGAGGCTCTATATATGGATAAGTTTTCATCATTGCCAAAACTTGAAGAGACTGATAAAAAATATTTAGGTGTTTTTGAATAGATGGATTTCATGCAATTCCTAGATTATGTAAGAGCTTAGTGCTATCAAAACCTAAAGGCAACATGTGGCCACCACTTTCTTCCAGGAGATCTCATTTTATTTTCAAATTACAATGATCTATGTACAATTTTCAATTCATGAAAGTATGGAAAATAAGTAAGTGGAAAAGTCAAAATGACAACCTGAAAGCCAAGAGAAAGGCTGTTCTACATTCAGGATAATAAAAATCAATTTCTACGACATAAATAAAATGAATTCAAATTGCTTTCTCCAGTATAGTGAGCTATAGATGATGTGCACTGGCTGGTCACGTGATTAAAACCCCATTCTTGGATGGATAATTGAATCGTGGGCTTAAAAATCAGCTGAAGTCATTTTAATCATCTTGAAATTTGTTTGCCATCCAAGATAGGGAAGATGGTTACGTGACCAATCTGCACATATCGTCTATCGCCACAGAACGAAACGAAACTTGGAGACCTTTATACATCAAGATTGCATACTCTTACCAATTCGTATTGGAATTCACGGCTTTTGATTAGTATAGATATGGTGTATGTCTAGGAAAAGATGCTTCGGTCTCGAACACATTTTACACGTCACTTTCTGAATAAGCTTAGGATTCCAGAACCCTTTTGAAAACCATTTTAGTTGATGCCATATCGTCAACAAGTTCCTTTGTTTTGTACTTCTATACTCTTTTCTATAGGTTTCTTGGTACACAGCTTGGAGAATTCGCCTTTATTCTGTTCAGATCGTCAAGGAGTTGTTCTTTCTTCTCGTTCAATCGATGTATTTTACTTTCTCTCAGCTGTAAACTTCTCTCGAGAATAAATATACTTTCCTCGACACTTTCATCAAGGTCCGCCATTTTCTGCTCGCCATCTTGGTTATACTGGAAGGATTCGTTCGAAGTGGATTCGACCATTCCTAAGTCATCGGAGAAAAGATCTTGAATCGAGTCAACAGTATCTGTAGTACGCGTCAATGACGAAAGGTCTTTCATGTCATGGACAGATCTCTTCAATCGACCTGATGCCAGTTTTTTGTACAATGGAGAAGAGGTCATGTCGTTCGCCAGGTCTTCGTCGATATCATCATCATCATCATCGTCAACTATCCTCAGCTCTAAAAGTGCGCGTTTCTTCCGTGGAGGAGAATATTCGGTTGATTTAGAGAAGCACTCGCCCTCATCCTGAGTTGACCTGGGACTTTCATCTCCATCGGGTATTTGACCTTTCAAGGCAATTCTTTTTTTGTCAAAAGTACCTCCAGTTCGTTTCCATCGCCTCCTGAAGACTGCCTTGTGTGAGCTTTCATCCAGTTCCATCGTCCAACTATCATCCTCTATATCTGACTCGCCTACCTTGCAATCATCAATTTCTTGTTTCGTCTGTTGGACTTCAGTGCATCCAAGGGGATCTTTGACAGTAGACAATGCTGGTGAGCGTCCACGCTGCGATTCCTCGCAACGTAAGGTCGCTTTGCCATGAAGTGAATCAAGGTCTTCATTTGAATTACTATTTTCAGTACCTCTATTTGGGTTGTTTTTCGCCTCAGTCGTTTTTTCTTCCATACATCCTTCTTTGTCCGCCAGTTTCTTTCTTCGGTTGAACAACTTTACGCTATCAAATAGATTCACTATAATTCTAGGCTGTAGCAACTGTTGTTTAAGACCACATTTAGTAACAGTCTGGTGAAAGTTATTTAAAGCCACCCTAGAACGATCTACTTCTAAGCCCTGGCCTGGACTTCCAGAATCTTTAGGGCAGGAAGCTAAAGCATCATCGCCTGTCACCATGGTATTATCTTTTGTTGCCATGGTGACATTTGGTGCTGTAGCAGTGGCAGTAGCAATTGCCTTTGATATGACATTAGATTTTATGGTGGAATTTGATATTGCTTTGTTAACGGGAGTAGCTGTTGTATGGTTTAAGGTAGTACACTCGTCACTTTCACTCGTCTCACTCTCGGATCCCATGGTGATATTCGATGATAATGTCACGTTCGGCTCGATATAACTAGCAAATCGGGATGAGCTGTCACTGCTGGTTTCCCTGGTGATATGTGGTGACGTCGTCGTATTACTGGTGGTTTCCATGGTGATATGTGGTGACGTCATTGTATCACTGCTCTCTCCCATGGTGATATGCGGTGAAGTCATTGTATTACTGGTGGTTTCCAAGGGGAAATGAGGTGATGTCATTGTATCCCTGCTGGTTTCCATGGTGATATGGGATGTTGTCGAAGTATCACAGCTGTCTTCCATAGTGATATTCAGTGATGTCATTGTATCATCGCTGGTTTCCTTGGTGATATGCGGTGATGTCATGGTAACACTGCTTGTTTCCATGGTGATATTCGAGGAGGTCATAACATCGTGAAGGGCCGACATTTTGTTTGTACAGGAGGTGAAATCAACTTCCTGGGTTGCCATGGGGACGTCGTATAATGTTGTTGTTGTTGTCATGTCATCATTCTTAGAATTCACGCCCATACCTTTTGGATTATCCATGGTTGTTACTGCAATTTGTACATTTCCATTGGTGCCCTCTCTCACATTCTCTTTGACATTGCTGTCTTCCTCGGCAACAGTTACCGGTTCCGGGTCCACATGTTGGACTCTCAGCTTTTCCAATCGCGCCCGAGCTTCCAATATCAGATTGAATATTTTCCATTTCCTGTTCTCGTCAGCTTCAGTATTAAAATCTTGATGCAATGCCTTAATTTTTCTAAGTAATCTCCTTATATGCATCTCTCGGGTTAAATGCTCTTCTGACCCCGGGGTTTCCTCATCGATGTACAACCTTTTCTCAACCTTTTCTTTCGGATCTGAAACAGTTTTGCCATCGTGTTGCGCAGCTTGTTGTTCTGGTGACTTGGTTGATTGACCAAGGGGGCTTAAGCATTTACTCCTGTCCAAGCGTTTGGATGGTTCCTGTGGCACAAAAAATTGTCATGGTTCGTACGGGTTTTGGAAAGTTTTGGAAATTGATAATGCATTTTTCCAGGACCTGGAAAGTTTTGGAAAATTCCTTTTTCGACCACTGGGCTATGGAAAAGTTATGGATTTTTTGTCGGTTGTCCAGCTCCTACCTTGTAAAGAACTGTTTTCATTGTATTAATGAAAAACGCCGATGGTTTTTTTTGCCTGCTGCAAATCAATGCCGGCTGGCACTTTTGGTCAGCAGTTTTGGAAATTTAAGTCAATAGGCTTTGAAAAAGGTTTGGAAAAGTTTTAGAAGTTTTCACCAAGGAATCTGTACGAACCATGAATTGTATCGATTATTCATTAAGTCATCCATCCATCCATTCATTCAATCTTTCTTTTGTTTATTTCAATTCTTCATTTATGCTGTCATTCACTCAATCGCTCAACTCACCCATTCAGTCCTCATTCAGTAACTGAGTGTGATTGAGGAGCGTAAGGATACTCACCATGTCGTTGCCCTCTATATTAATCGCTTGTTCAGCTGTTCTCTCCGTGGGAGCGTCCGCTCTTTCAGTCTCAACCAACGAGTCTGATGTTTTTCCTTTGATGGTAGAAAACCGATTTTCCAAACATACCTGGAACAAGGTAACAGCAGTGGTTCTAATATCTGTGTACGTTTCTATGCAATTAATTAATGGTATAACTATCGTTTTATATGGCCGCTTGCAATATATATACATATATATTAAATAAATATTAGAAAGTATTGTTTGGCTTGGCTGATATTTTCATTCAATAGTCTTGATGGTAAACTACTAGAAAAA